>JASFAX010002234.1:0-46818 GCA_030737875.1 Allium sativum
TGTTGTCAGCTAGGTAAGAGGAGAATCTGTTTTAGTTTATATTACAGGTTTCTAACTAAATTATTTTTGGAATTCGTTCGTTCGTTGTGAAGTCACAACATCGTTGTTGAGACAATAAATCCTTGGGGATTGGTTCGGAGTTTAACCACGGTCCGTAAATACATCTGTGATAAGAATAATTATTTTTTGGATCACATCAAATCTTAAAATATAACGCGGGACGATTAATATTTCAATCCGGTCTAATAAGGCCAAGGTCCAACCTCTGTCCAAAGCCCATTTGATGGTTGACCGTTTAGTGTTATACTAGACGGTCAATTAGTTGATGAGTTTTGGAACAACTTGGACCTAGGACTCAACCATAAAGTTTGTGTCCAAATCACCCCCTTAACTCCCTTCTTTCGTCCTTTCTTCTTCATCTGGCCGAACCATATCTCTGTTCTTCTTCTCTTTCTTTGTTGTCGTCTCACCTCCTCCTCTTTGCGCTTGTTTTGTGCATCAGATCTTTCCTCACTAATACTCCAAGATCTAATTTCTTCTCTCCGACCATCTCTTGGCCTATAATATCTAGTTGGAATATTCAATCCTACTCACACCATTTAGGTATCCTCCTTAGGTAGAGATCATTTGATTGGACCGGAATGAGCAAAAAGATCTCACTGCTTTAGGGCTACGAAAAAATGTCAAGGTTGTTGGACTTGCACCGACCTGTTGCTTCGAGATCTTAGAATAGGATTAGTTGTTTGTGCTACATTCTCCTTTGTTATACCTTATTAGAATAGGTTATTTCAAAGGCGATCGTCGTTTCAGAGATGAAGATTAAGCTATCTTTTGGATGGTTTTTCTAAGGAGAACCTTGATGAGATTTTTGAGGAATTCGTGTTTTACGCGGACTTGAATGGTCTTTTGTTTGACCGACTTTGGAGATTTTGCAGCAAGTCTCTTTTCTTAATGTCGTTTCTTGAGTTCGGGAATCTATGTTTAAACTGCCTATGTAAACGTGTGACCCATTTAGCACATCGTTTTATGGATGTGGAGTTATGATGGATTTGTCTCATGATGCAGAAATTAATCTTTTGCTTTATCGATGGCGTAACCATCATCTAGTGTTGCATCATATTTGATTCAGCTTGTTGTTCTTGCTTGTTGTCTCATGGAGTTACTTTGTGTAATTTCACATATCCATTTTGTCTTTAGGCGGTATTAGGTGGATTTCCATGCGAAGCAGTTTTGTGGTAGGTTTCTTTTCTCATCGCAAATTCTCTCTTAGAAGAGGTGGTGATGTGGGAACCTCCAATAACACTAGCAGTGTCTATAACATGAGATTGAGCATTCTGTTACCATGATATGGTTAATTAAAGATCATAAAAATTGGTTTGAGCTCTAACTGCGGAGCAAGACATCTCGTTGTTTATAGCCATTGTTTTGGGAATTTCGGTTTTTTGTCGTCGTCTTTGTTGCTTTCCCTTTCCAGCATCGAGTTCTTGGCTAGGTGGTGATTTGTGCTTATAACTATTAGCATTGTTTAAATTGCACGACTTAGGTTAATGAGATTTCCATGTTTGGAGATTTTTATGTCATTCATGCATGCTTGTTCGAATGAAATCTCGTTTTTCTTATCTAAACTAACGGTTGTCCTAGGGATGGAAAGAATAGAATTATGTGTTGGATAAATTTTAGTAAAGGACCGGTTCAACGTCACGGGTATATAAATAAATAAATCACTATTCCTTGTTAAAGCTAAAATTTATTTTGGTCTTTTTGTGTGTGATTTCAGTTTTCGCATTTTTGGCGTGACTGACTTCTTTTTTCGCTGACATGTGACTTGAATCGTTTAAGTTTCCGCAAAATACATTTTTAAAGCTTTTGAAAAACGTTGTTTGAAAAAAAATCTTTTTACCATTTTAATTTTTTGAATGATTTAATTTCTTTTATTTCGGTTTGTGGTAAACAATTTATGCATATTTAAATGTCTATTTTACATTAAAATCAACGATTTGAATGGCGCAAAGTGTACATTACCAAAATTTTGATTTTTTATATGAATCTCATATGGAAAGTAAAGCGGCATTGAAAAGGAATTTTCAAAATAAACACAAGAAGTTTACAAGGAAAAATTTATTTTTATGAAAAAATTCGATTTTGGTCACATGAACTGCATAAGGAAGATATTTGGGTGGTTTGCGTGCATGTTTTAGCGGTGCAATAGGAGCGATGGTGCGATAAAAACGTTAACGATAACAAGGAAAAGACTGTTCTAGCTTTGGAAACGTTGTTTCCATACCTTGTCAACAATACGCGCGAGCTATTAATTAACTCGTTTTACGTTTTAGAGCTTGTCTTAAGCCTCCTTTACAGTCTATAGATGGAAATTTTTGGAGTATTTTGGGTAACTGAGGTGAAAATTCCACTGTAGGGCAGGAATGGAAAATTTGTAAGCAGGGAAAATGTTAAAATTCTTCGCTTCGATTTCCTTTTTCCGGTTTGGGAGAAATTAAATAGGAAATGACGAGATTTCGTGACGATTTGAATGGTAGGGTTTGGATGCAAATAGGCTTCTCCACACTTTTATTCGTAATTGTGTGAAGGTAATGGATGAAAAAGAGTTTTCAAAAATTGCGTTCATATAGAACTGCCAGTATGTTTAGGATGTTTTGCTTCATGTCTTCAAAAGTATTTCAAAAATAATTAATGCAAACGTATAGGAGGATCCGATTAGAATCATCTTGAATGAATATTTTATGGTTGTATTGCATTATGTACACCATGCATATATACATATGGTTGAAAAGTGGATGTACACAAATTTGTTGTGTAGAATAGGACTATAGGCATCAAAATTTTGGGACGAAATTCCTTTTAAAGGGGGAAGAATGTAACAACTCGGAATTTTGGCGATATGAATAAATTATTAGAATTTCAAAAATAGGAATCTTTCAAACGATGGAATTTGGCCACGAAAATCTAATCGATGCGTTGCGTTCATCTTGGCATTCTGGTCAACTTTCATGTTTGGAGTTTCGCGAACGGAGTTTGTATGAAAAAATTACGGACGAAATACGAAAATGGATAGAAAATAAATAAATCAGAATTTAAATAAATATTATACCTTATATAACTAGACGACCGGGGCATCTGATGGCCCAGGCGTCGACCGCCACGGTCGACCTACTAGGCGTCAATTTACCCAGTGACAGTTAGGTTTTATAGGGTTCGGTGTATAATATATACGAAATGGATGGACGGATATAAACTAAAACTAATCCAACAATCCTAGGCCATTTCCAACCCTACAAATAAAGGGTTATGGTCTCATTCTTTTCCACATAAATCTGCAGTGGCAGTGGCAGCGGAGCTCTGCCATTTTTCTCCTTCTCCAATCCTAATTTCTTAATCTAAAATATATTCATACAAACAAATCAAATCAAATTCATATGAAATTGGGAGGATAAGCAGATCTAAAGGAAAAAAATGCAAATTGACGCACTAAATCAGATTCTCCCCTCTCTCCCTGTGTTCTTACATCTCTACAGATGTAGAATTTTCCCCTTTCCAGATAAATTATAGATTTATAAGAATTTGGCGATTGTGGGCCTAAAGGGTTCAAACTTTGGATTTTGAGGCTATAAGGTGAGTGGAAAATTTATGAAAACATTTATAATAATGTATCTCGTTTGTAATAAATTTAGTTTTTATGCTTATGCTTATCAGATTTGATAAATAAATTGTTTTAATTAGATTGACAACCATCAAATCTGGTTATAAAAAAGTGTTAAAACTTGTGAATTGTACAATGTGGCTATGCATAATATGAATTGTAGGATTTCTTAAACTTCTTTACATCTATTCCTACAGTTATGTTATGAAATATATTGCAATTATGATGTAAAATGTACTGTAGATATTGCATAGCACTGTAGATGTGACGACTGCCCATAACTCGTGCACTTAACAAGGGAAGTAAAGCGCTGAAAGATGTGCCAGGCAGCTACGGACGATCATCAGAGTAGGTAAACACATGAAGAACCTGTCGTATAACTCACAGCGCAAGGATAAAGTATAATCGAATATATACAATAGGCAGAAATAGTGAAGAACCATATACCAAACTTTCAAACTTTCACAACATCCAAAAAGATCATTCACACATCAACTGGATATAACATCTAAGTTTCCTCACTACAGGCACTCTCAATCAGCGGAAACAAAGATATTGTATAATAACAAGATAATATTAGGGCCGTCAATTTCTAACACGACCCGAAACACGACCCGTAACCCGCACGATAAAAACCCGACCCGACCCATTTATAAACGGGTCAATTTTGGGTCAACCCGCTCTGACCCGTTTAATAAACGAGTTAACCCGACCCAACCAGTGAACCCATTTCTGACCCGTCATGACCCGTTTAATATATAACATATTTTTATTACTCTACAATCTACAAACATAGGCCCAGCCTAGTCCACTACTCATTTGTCTTTTTACCCTAATTTACCAATTACCAAGCATCCACTCATTCAGTCATTATAATTTATGTGGTTCTACCTCTTCACTCCTTCAGACTTCAGTTTCTTCTTTCCTTTTTACACCGAGCCCTAGATTCTATGATATCCTTCTGAAACCGTGCATCAGATCGAAGAACAATGGCGGCACCAGGAAAGAGCATTGGCAACAACATCGTCTCGAGACTCGAGCATCGTCTCGAGATCCTATGAGCACTTCGTTGTAGCATAGTCCTTTTTCTTTGTTAATTTATGCTACAAAAACTTGATCAAATGCAGCCTTTATTTGAAACCCGCAAAGTTTTTTATACAAATATTTTTCTTAACGGGTTACGTGAATCAAACCCGGAACCCGCATGATTATAAATGGGTCAACCCGAATCCGACCCGTTTAATAAACGGGTTGAGCTGACTCGACCCGAAATCAACCCGAACACGACTTGACCCGACCCAACCCGACCCATTGACAGCCCTAGATAATACATCAGCCTCCTGCTCGCCACCGCACACCAGCATCGTCCTCACTAATCACCTGTCATCTACAATCTAGTCTGTCCATCCAAAATTGGATGAACAACCCATGGTAATAAAAGGCAAACATAAAATCTTGAGTCAGACAACAGTCTTAGTGAGCGATAAAATAGCTATCTAACATCATCAACAAAGTATATGAGAATAAGTAGATTAACAAACCAACCTCCAAACACCAGATAAGAACCTAAACCTGCCTTCCCCCACCTGACAGTGATAACCTTTACAATCCAGCAATAAAAAAATAGTTCAATCATGACAACCAGGAGTAACTAAACAATAACAACACAGTCATCATTCCATAACAATCATAACAACTAGGTATATCTCACGTAAACCATCCCAATCGAGATCAACATCCCTCAAGCACAAGCCCTAGAGGCCTAAGCCAATATCAGAAACATCTCCTTCGACGTCAGACAATCTACATGAGATGGTAGAATCAAAACATCCACACATTCGAGTAGATGCATCACTTTCACGTAGATCCATCACTTTCGAGTAGATCCATCACTTTCGCGTAGATCCATCGCCTTCGTGTAGATCCATAACTTTACGACAACATCGAGAAAACCAACCCTTCCAAATCATCCAATTCAACTATAAACACTTTATGAAATCATCATCAACATCAAAATGACAATTATTCATCAATAACCATATAAAATTCACCAAAAATCATGATAAACCAATGCATAAAGTAAAACATTGGACCTAACTTGCATAAACATATGAATTAACATAAGAATTGTCGGTTTTAAGTTGCTAGATTAGATCCTATGGTGATTGAAATGAAAATATACGTACCATGATGTAGTTCTAGGTGAAAACAACTTGAAAATGATGAAATAATGATCAAACAACTCATATACTTGATTGAATCCGTGTAAGAGATGCATATCACTCACCAATTCTCCAAAACAACACAAAATGATGAAATATCAATTCCACACAGTGAAGAATTTGCCCTAAACTCTTCAATTCAATGAACTCTTTCTTCGATTGATGTAGATCTAGCTTCAAACGATGTAGATCTTCGATTCTCATCCTCAGATCTCGACTTTAATGGTGGAAAGGTGTAACTGATTGAGCAAGGAAGATCACCAACCCAACCAAATGAGAGAATGCAGAAAGTAAACTATTCTCTATGCCTCTTACCCCCTATTTATAGCCTTCCACCTGCCAACTAATGGGCCTCTCCAAATCAGCCCATTATGGCTCTAAAAACTTGAACAACAAACTATGAAACATAAAACAGCGATTCCTCCCAAACCGCTGAACCAAATCTTTAATGTAACCACTATACGGGATGAGAAACATCATTTCATTTCTAATGAGACTGACATCAGCATATAATTCGATCCGAGTCAAAAGTTATGCCCTGTGCAAGACTGACAAGGGCAAAATGTTCACAAATAAAATTGTTAAAAATTATGGATATGTCTCACATCCACATAACCATTATATTAAAATATGAGAATGATCCAACCCTCAGGAAATAAAATAAAAATATTTTACGATCTTCCGATATGTAAAATGCGGGCTGTTACTTTCTCCCCCCTTTAGGAATTTCGCCCACGAAATCCCAACAGACACAAGCAACCAAAACAATTCCGCATGCCTATCTTTCATGAGCAGCCAATTCTATCATCCCAACTAGTAGCCATCAAGTCATGCATCCATAGCCTTATACTAATATGCAGATAACCACAACAACAATAGCACAAGTTACAATGATGTAATGATGACACGATATCAAAGGGTCATACTGACAAAGAGTTATGGGTGGGTCGCCTTCATGCTCTCTTTCGTCTCCCATGTACAATCTTCGCCATCCTCACTCCATTGTACCTTGACTAGCTTAACCTTCTTCCTCCTAAACTATTTCGTGTCATTCCGCATAACACGAAGTGGCTTATGAGGTCTAATAATTACGGTTTCTACTTCTAGGTCTTCGTACTGTTCCAAAGGTATCACCACATTCGAATCATGCACACACTTCCGAAGAAGCGACACTTGGAAAACATTATGCACACTTGACATCTTCTTGGGTAACACCAATCTATACGCGAGCTTTCCTATCTGCTCGACTATAGGAAATGACCCAACGAATCTTGGGGCCAACTTTCCTTTGCCCCCAAATCGAACAACATGTTTCAACGGCAAAATCTTCAAGAATACCATGTTGTCAACGTCGAATTTAAAATCTTTTCGACGCTTATCGGCATAACTCTTCTAATGGTCTTGGGCTGCTTTCATTCATTGCCGAACGATCTCAACACAATCCGTTGTTTCCCTAGTCATTTCTGGCCCATCAACTTATCTCAAGTTTCTAACCAACATGTCGGAAATTTACACGGTCTACCATACAACGCCTCATATGGTGTCATCCCAATGCTCGACCGGTAGTTATTATTATACGCAAACTCAACTAGATGTAGATGGCCTTCCCATGATCCCCCGAAGTCCAATACACAAGCTCTTAGGAGATCTTCCAAAACTCGGTTAACCCTCTTGGTTTGACCATCAGTCTGGTGATGATAAGTCGTACTCAAACACAACTCGGTTCAAAAAGCTTCTTGCAAACTTTTCCAAAATCCACTCGTAAATAGTGGATCTCGATCACTCACTATGCTCTTCGGGATACCATGGAATCGAACTATCCATTTTATATAAATCTCGACCAACTTCGATATTGTCCTAGTTGATTTGATAGGAATGAACCTTGCATTTTTGGTCAAGCAATCCACAATGACCCAAATTCCTTCGTTTCCTGCCTTGGTTCTAGGTTGTCCATCGATATCTGCTCTCACTTCCATGGAGGAACTTCCAATGGCTGAAGAAATCCACTCGGCTTCTTCTGTTCAACTTCTACCAACTGACAGTTCATACACTTGGAAATGAATTTTCCAATATCTCTTTTCATCCCTTCCCGGTAGACGACTCGCTTCATGTCCTGATACATCTTATTACCACCAGGATAAATCGTCAACTTCGAGTGATGACATTCCTTCAGAACCTCATCTCTCAATCCGTCGACATTAGGAACAACCAGTTGTCCTTGCTTTCGAATCCATCCCTCTCGATCGACCTTGACTCTTTATTCTCTGGTTCGAGCTTCTGGATAAACTCGACAAGCTTTGCATCTCGATTTTGGCTTTTGCCAATCCTTTCAATAAGAGTAGGCCTTATCAACAAGTTTGCCAACATTTCAGGTTCCAACTCACATCTTGGCCTGAAATCAAACCCTGCCAAAAACTTGAGGCTCTTCCATTTCGAAAACATTGCTCCCAATCCTACATTCCTTCGACTCAACGCATATGCAACTGCGTTACCTTTTCATGGAGTATAGGCTATACCAAAATAATATGATGCCAAAAACTCTAACCACCGTTGCTGTCAAAGATTCAAATCCTTTTGGGAGAAAAGATATTTCAACAACTTGTGATTTGTAAACAAATCGAATTGAACTCCCAAAAGATAATGCCTTCATATCTTAAGAGCAAACACAACCGCTGGCAACTCCAAATCATGAGTTAGGTGGATTGCTGCCACCTTAGCGGGGTAAACCGCTATTCCATTTCTAGAAACAACATGGCCTAAGAACTCATTTTGCTCTTCCAGAAGTGTTAAAAAAAATTAGCTCTCAGTTGATGCTTTTGCAAGATTTCCAAAACAACTCGCAAGTGCGTCTTATGTTCCTCCTCATTCCGAGAGTAAACAAAATATCATCCTCGAACACAAGCACGAACTGGTTCAACTGATCCCTGAAAAATCTATTCATAAGATCCACAAAATATGCTGGTGCGTTAGTCAACCCGAATGGCATTACCAACCACTTGAAGAAACCAAATGGTGTCCTAAAAGCAGTCTTCGACACACTATCCCTTGCCACCCTCAACTGATGGAATCCCGTTGCCAAATCCATCTGAGAAAACACTTTGGCTTTGTGAAGCTGATCGAACAATTCATCTATCCTCGGCAACGGATACTTATTCTTTTTAGTCACCTTGTTCAGCTCACGATAGTCCACACACAATCTCAAAGATCTATAAGCCTTGGTTGCAAACACAACTGGTGCACCCCATTCAGATACACTCCTCTTAATGAATCCTTTTCCTAAAAGGTCACGAACTTGCACCTCTAACTCTCGTTGTTCCTTAGGCGCCATCCGCCTAAGAGGCATAACGATAGGTCTAGCACCCTCGACCAAATCGATCCTAAACTCAATCTCACGATGCGGCAGCAACCCTTTGACCTCATCAAAGACATCCTCAGACTCATTCGCAATCAGTATTGATGACAAGTCTTCCTGTGGAATCACAAGCGAATATAAATAGCTCACGAAGACCCCGTCTTCGGGCTTACATCGAATCAACATCTTTCGCCCTTCAACGTCCTCGACTCTCACCTCTAGCTTTTCGGAATTCACTCTTGCCGCATACCTCTTGAGCCAATCCATACCCAAGATAATACCAAACCCAACGAAGTTCAGAACAAAGCAATCACATAAAAAAGAGCATCCATGACTCGACAACACTAGACCATGACAAATCATACACAACTGGACAAACCCCAACTGGATTAGTCACAATCAATGGTCTATCACAAATCTTGGGTTCCAAACCAAAGCGGCACACAAGCTCATTACAGATGAAAGAATGTGATGCTCCAGTATCAAACAACACATGAACCAAAACACCATTTACTGAAAGATTACCTTGAACGACAACACCCTTTCCCTTTTTCTCTGCAGTAGGAGCTCTTGAAGAAGACGACACAACTTCCAAAGCATAAGCCTTCACTCTCTGCTTTCCCTTAGCCGGTTCTGGACAGTCCTTCTTCAGATGCCCAATCTTTCCACAGTTGTGACACTTCCTCTCAACCTTTGGATTCTTGCACTCATTAGCAAAATGACCTTTCTGTTGGCAGTTAAAGCAAACCACCTCACTCTTTGGCTTCTTCTTGCCATTCTTTCCTTTCTGCTGTTGTTGCTTCCTCTTCTAATTATTATTACCACCCTGTTGTGGTTTTGTAACTTCCTTGGTTGCAGCAACAACAGGTCCTTCCTTTAAAAACTTACTTTCATGTCTCACGAATTTTTCCACAATCTTCTCATATGGATCGTCAAGATGATCCACCAATGGTTTCCCTATGTAGGTGTCCAAACCTATAACGAACTTCTTGTTCTTCTGATAAGGAGTGTCAGCATACGAACGAACATACTTTGACAAGGCCTCAAAATCAGAAACATAATCAAGCACTGTCGACCATTCTGTTTTTGCTTCACAAATTTCTTGAATAGAACAGACTTCTGAGCAGTGGAGATAAACTTTGTCTCAAACTTAACTTGGAACTGCTCCTAGGTTATCTCTTCTTCTGGAGTCTCATGCGTAACAGAATTCCACCACTTCATGGCCCTTCCCTGCAGTTGCCTTGACCCAAATCTCCAAAAATGTGAATACACACATCTAACCACCTTTGAACCTCTTTGGTTGGCTCTGTTCCTTTGAATGGTTTTCCCTAGAGATGTGAAGTGTTTACACAGCTTTGCAAAATCCATAGCCTTAGGCATCTGCATGCCTACAACTACCGTGGCCGCCAGTGGAGCGGGTACCCTTCTCATGAATAATTCCATCATGGCCTCAAATATGGCTGGGTAATCTGGTGTACCGCCATTTCCCCCTCCATGCACAGCCTTCTCCCTAATAGCATGTCTTGAAGTTCGTCGACTCATTCTAAATTTGCAATACATGATGATTAGCCACTTCCAAGAAAAAAATGCTAATGGAGTTCAAAGGCTACTATACTATATGGTATTATATAGTATACACCCATCAAAAATCTACAAATACGTCTCTCATACGTAATTACGTCTTCGAACTTTGGCTAAAATTGATTAACCAGAGCAATGATACCAAATGTGACGACTGCCCATAACACCTGCACTTAACAAGGGAATTAATGCACTGAAAGACGTGTCAGGATAGCTATGGACGATCATCAGAGTAGTAAACACATGCAGAACCTTTCATATAACTCACAGTGCAAGGATAAAGCATAATAGAATATATACAATAGGCAGAAAAATTGAAGCATCATACACCATACTTTCACAACATCCCGAAAGATCATACATACATCAACTGTATATAACATCAAAGTTGTACAAGAAGCCTCACTACAGACACTCTCAAATAGCGGAAACAAAGATATTGTATAATAGCAAGTTAATATGCCAGCCTTATGCTCGCCACCGCACAACAACATCGTCCTCACTAATCACCTGCCACCTAGTCTGCCATCCAAAATCGGATGAACAACCCAAGGTAATAAGAGAGAAACATAAAACTTTGAGTCAGACAACAATCTTAGTGAGCAATAAAACAGCTATCTAACATCATCAACAAAGTATATGAGAATAGGTAGATTAACAAACCAATCTACCAAACACCAAAGAAGAACCCAAACTTGCCTTCCCCACACCTGACAATGATAGCGTTACAATACAGCAATAAAGAAAACCAGTTCAATCATGACAACTAGGAATAACCAAAAATAGCAACACAGTCATTATTCAATAGCAATCACAACAACTAGTAATATCTCACGTAAACCATCCTAATCAAGATCAACATCCCTCAAGCACAAGCACCACGGGCCTTAACCAATATCAGACAAGCACCCAAGAAACATATCTTTGGACGTCAGACAATCTACATGAGACGGTACATGCAAAACATCCACACTTTCATGACCCTGGCTATCATTGCCCTTCTTGCTTCGAAACCATCGTTAATCGTATGACGATCACCTGCCATATGTCAAGGGCTAATGGTAAACCCCAGTTCTAGCAAAATCTCTATATGCCTTTACGACTCATATGTTTGTCTTCTCAAATCTCGACAACTAGGCCCTTCACGACTGCCCAAGGTACGAGGCCCTTCGCGACTGCCCAAAGTACCCTTGCTTTGAGTCCACTAAAACTTATGACAACGATAATCTCTCAGCTTTCACATCTCTAGCAATCAACCCCGATGACCATTCACAAGCTCAAATACCCCTCGAGCAACTATTATCCAAGAATTCAAACCCAACCGTTTGAACGCTGCAGAACGACTGATCCATGCCCTAGATGCTCCAACCGATATATAACTCTCGACCGATCCATGGTCTGAAATCTCGACCGACCCATCTACTGAAGATACGACCGATCCATACCCTATATTGCTACCGCACATAGCTCTACTTTACAACTGACCCATCGATTGAGTGATCTGACCCATCTTTCGACCGATCCATCATGTCTTGTTCCCCTGAGCCATGCAACACCCGATCCAACCTCTAATCGATCCATCTCTTGACATCACGATTGATCCATCACTTCCGCGTACATCCATCGCTTTCGAGTATATCCATCACTTTCGTGTAGATCCATCACTTTCGTGTAGATCCATCACTTTACGTCAACATCGAGGAAATCAACCCATCCAAATCATCTAATTCAACCATAAACACTTTATGAAATCATCATCAACATCAAAATGACAATTATTCATCAATAACCATATAAAATTCACCAAATATCATGATAAACCAATGCATAAAGTAAAACAATGGATCTAACTTGAATAGACATATGAATTAACATAAGATTTACCGGTTTTAAGTTGCTAGATTAGATCGTATGGTGATTCAAACGAAAATATAATTATTATGATGTAGATCTAGGTGAAACAACTTGAAAATGATGAAATAATGATCAAACAACTCATATACTTGATTGAATCCGTGTGAGAGATGCATATCACTCATCAATTCTCCAAAACAACGCAAAGTGATGAAATCTCAAATCCGGACAGTAAAGAATTTTCTCTAAACTCTTCGATTCGATGAACTCTTTCTCCGTTGATGTAGATCTAGCTTCAAACGATGTAGATCTTCGATTCTCTTCCTTAGATCTCGATTTTAATGGTGGAAAGGTGTAGTTGATTAAGCAAGGAAGATCACCAACCCAACCAAATGAGAGAATGGAGAAAGTAAAATATTCTCCATGCCTCTTACCCTCTATTTATAGCCTTCCATATGCCCACTAATGGGCCTCTCCAAATCAGCCCATTATGGCTCTGAAAACCTGAACAACAAACCGTGAAACACAAAAGAGCGATTCATCCCAAACCACTGAACCAATTCTTTAATGTAACCACTCTATGGAATGGGAAACATCATTTCCTTTCCAATAAGACCAATCTTAGCAACTAATTCGCTCTGAGTCAAAAGTTATTGTAATAACCCAGATTTTTGGTCGATTAATTTTGAATATTTAATATTTATTTTAAATATTGATTTGATAAAATAAAGGGATTTTTATATTGAGTTATCGATTTATAATCGATTTCGATTTAATATCGAAAATATTAAATATCGTAATACGAATACGAAGTATAATTTAACTCTGAATTAGAACTGAATCAAAATAATTCACATGATTGATATAAATTCTGTTTGGAATATATATACGATAATAATAATTTATTATCAAAGAATTAACGGTTTTTGAATTTAAAGTATATTATATTAATTTAATATGGTATATACGTTCAAATTAAATTTCAGAATATATATTGTTCAATTTAGAACAACATTATAATATTTAAACGTCAGTCGTGTTTTAGAAATAGCGGTTCGTGAATTCATGTAATGGACCCCGAGATATTTGTAATGGATAAGATCGAAATCGAATCGAAGATCAAATCAGAATCTGTTTAAAAGAAATAAAGATCTCTTTATTTCAACTCACATTAAATTAAAATCAAATCGATATTAATTAGGTTTGTACATTTTTTTGGCAAGGCAAATAACGTTTGTACTTCGTTGTACTTAAAGCCTATACCTCGCTCAGACTAATTCTTCGTTGCTAAGAATTCTTGGCATATAAAATCACGCAAACTCCACTCCCTCGTTTTAAATTTCTAAATCCAAATCAAAATGAATTAGCTGGTTCCATCGTGAGCTTCAACTAAGATCAAATGGCCGCTACCTTCAAATGTAAACCAAACAAACTCCGTTTTTGACTTCCCTTTTTATATCGATTTAATAAAAAACCACTCCGTAGAAAATTCTACAATAATAAAAGCTTGAACTTTGGGTTTTTGACAAGACGTTCTTCGACTTATGCCTCGTTTTCTCCTCGAGTTCGACATCAGAAGAAGCGTCCGTGCGATAGAATTATATGCGGTATATTTTTAGGGTTAAGTTCTGGATTGATTTCAACGATGATGCGTGAATTCAAAGGGTGCGTGGTGTTTTTGGAATTTAGGCAGACTCGTGGTGAAGATTTGACACTGTTCGATTATTATTTTCCGCAACTTGTTGTTGAGTTTCAGAAATCGCGATCTTCAAGAAAGCACCGAACTCAATGGGAATGATTCGAATGGGACCGCGATGTAGAAGGGGGGATTCATGATTTGTTCTATAGCTACCTGTAGCAAGTTTTCGACTGTGGAAGCTTTGAAGATCGTAGAGTCTAGTGATGTCGCGGCCTATGGAAGTGAGGGACTGGTATCGTGATTTTTGTTGAGTCAGTTAGGGTTATCGATGTCTTCCTATAGCGGTGACTCTGGTCGGGACGTTCAGATGGAGTGTGGCAGTTGCTTGGGCACTGTTTATCAGTGGTTTGGAGGCTAAATGGTGATGTTTCTGGTGATATTATGGGGGTAAAGGAGAGTGGTTCAAGATGAGGAAGTCACGACAATTTTGGTTTTGTCTCCTGTAGGTAGTAACGTTGGGGAAGGCAATTAAATAAGATAATTAACTTATAACAATAATTAAAGTTAATTAATTTTAGATCTTATATGAACATGTAACATTAATATCAGTTACATACTTGATCAGAAACAAATGAAATGAATTTCTTTGAAATCATGGCAACAATCACTATGATATAGAGCCGGAATGGAATTCATTCGAGCTAGGGAAAATTTTTGTTAATCGAAATGATCACGTTGATAGCAACTGCAAATCATGGTGAGCAAATCTCACTAAATTTATTACTTAGAATTATTTTTAGTCGTTAAAAATAATTGATGGTTGTTTGGTTGCATTAAAATATTACTGTGGCTATTATTAAATATACATTAGTTATATGGGATTGGTGTTTGTGGTTTATATATATATATATATATATATATATATATATATATATATATATATATATATATATATATATATATATTGGTGGTTGGATTCCCGTAGTACCATTAGCGGATGCCGGCAGTATCATTAGCGGATGACGCTATACGCCCCGCGCTATGATAGTGAATGACATTCTATACCGCGATATCCTGTCTTGAAGCAGGATAGGTATTATTTATGTTGGATAATGTATGTGGATGCAGAAAAACAGGTTGGAGGAATCCAACTGGATTCCTCAAAAATATCATTATTTGTTTGTTTCATATATATTATCATATATGATGTGTTAGAAAACCTGTGATTGATAACTGAGTGTTTTGGGGTGTTTAAATATCACTGGGGCCTGAATATTGATTTATTAAAATATCGTAAAAAGGATATTTTGAGATTTAAAAGGGAAATCTATTTTTCTAAAAATAGAATTCGAATTTCGAATGGACTAGAAATATTAACTTGTTTTGAATAAATAAAACAAGTATTGAAATTTATAAACGATGTTTATAAATTAAATAATATAGGAAATCGAAGTACTAAAATTTATAAACGTTGTTTATAAATTAAATAATACAGGAAATTAAAGTAAATTTATAAACAATGTTATAAATAAAATGGAATGATTTTCATTGGGTAATCAGGGAAATGAAATGAATTTATAAACGGTGTTTATAAATGAAGTGGAAAAATTATCATTCGATAATTTGAATATTTAAATTCAAATATGAATTTAAAAATAGAAATGTGGAATCGTTTTAAAGAAGTAAACAATGAAGTTTATTCTGATGTTCAGAATATATATTGAACTAAAATAAATCCGTAAGGATTTTTGATTTGAATTCGATTAGTTCGAATTTATTTAAATAAAATATGTCCAGAAAAATATTGGGATTATATTAAATAGAAGTCAAATATAAAATATGAAAATAGATTTTATGTTATATATAGAAAAGTTAAAATAAATAGAATATTCCAAAATAAGATTTTCGTTTTAAATATAATTTTAAATGGAACTTGTTTTAAGAAATAAAACAAGAAAATTTATAGATGATGTTATAATAGTAGCGAATTAATTATCAAAAGATAATTTGTAATTTTAAATTCAAGTTTGAATTTAAAAATAGAAAGTTGAAATCATTTCGGAAAGGGGATGACGGTTTTTATTCCGGAATTCGAAATATAAAAGGGATGGATTTTCTAATAGAGTTTTGAAATGGAAACTTGTTTTAATATATAAAATAAGGAAGTTAAATTTATAAATAAAATTTATAAATTAAGTGAGATAATTATCATTTGGATAACTTAAAATTAAAATTCAAATATGAATTTAAAAGTGAATTGGGAAGTGTTTTGAAATAGAACGATTTGATTATATTTCGGAATTCGAAATATAAATTGAATTAAGAAAAATCCAACGGGTTTATAATTGAAATTCGATTATATCGAATTTTATAAATAATTTATTTATAAAGGAACTGGAATTAAACATAGAAGACCGAAGTATAAATAAATGTATAACCGAGTTACAAAATAATTGACGATTAGGAATAATTGAAATATTTAGTTAGATTTGGTAAACGGGTTTAGTTTATATTTAATATTTAAGAAATGGAAGTGAAATTTATTTATAGAACGGATTTTAACGTTTATATATATAAGTTAATTAAAACGAACTCGCAGTAACATGGTAGTTCGTAATTTGGCGTTTCGAACTTCAATTGAGTATATAGAACTCAGTTTAAATCGGAATTCTTTGAAACAAGAACCATCAGGACCGATTTGATAATAGTTTTCTAATGGAAGAGAAAAATCTAGATTTCGTCTTATAGATTTTGAGTTATGTCAAAATCAAATTTTCAGAAAAGCACCGCCATAACCATTATAAAACCATAACGGTTTATTTAAATAAATAAAAGGATTTTAAGAAAAATAAAATCTGAAAGTCCATTAGAAAAATCCAGATTGAGATATAAAATAAGATGGACTCAAGTGGAGTAAGTGAACTGTGTTTTGAAACAAAAATCTGATTTTTAATTATTGAATAGAAGAAACTAATTTGAAGAATAATTAGTTAAGCGTGTTTTGAATTGAAAATAGGCGTTGGATAAGTGAACGGGGTTTGTGAATTCATATTCGGGATCAAATATGAAACTCTAGTTGAGAATGAAATTCAATTAGTTTTTAAGCAAATTAAAAATATATACGAACATGATTTGTTCAAATAAAAGTGAAACAGGCTAAAGATCTAATAAAAGAATAAATTAGCGAATTGAGTTAAATGACCAGATTGAGTTGGAATAAATTGAGAATGGACGTATATGGGTTAGACAGGTATGTAATGAAGTGTATGAAGATTATAATTTAAGTACCCGACAAAAAGGTACACGTTTAAATTTCATATGAGATTTTATGCACCGAATCGGCAAGCCACTTGGCTTTTTGATTTTCTTTTTGAATGAAAAGGGCCTAGAGAGGCGAGTTGAGGTTTGAATTATCGACCGATACAAAGGAGGTTATGACGAAATTTTCCAGAAATTTAAGGAGTTAGAATATTTTTAAGAAATTGGATAACTAGAAAATCAATATATCAATATATATTGAATTCGTTAAGGAAACGAACTTAAAATAGAATATTTTAAACAAAAAGGAAATCTATAAATATATATGGTAAAAATAGAATAAAGAATCATATATACGTTTTAAAAATGAATAAATGGGTTTTTATGATATTGATTATTCAAGATAAGCAGTCCTGTCCGTTTTGAAGTTAAGAATGTTATTCAGTCAAGGTCTGAGAGGTAGTTATATCCCAACTTGATTAATTCATTTTAAACCGATAAATAACAAGATTCAGTATCGAAGATAAATGTTTGAAAAAGAGTTAGTTGAATGCAATGTTTTGGGTTGTTTGTAAAGATGTTTTATACAACATTCGTTTTAAACCAAGTAAGTGGAATTTTGGAAATATAATAAATAAATATTTCCTGAGTGTAGAAATGAACGGTCGTGAAAGAGATAAGTAATTGGAATGTTTTCCAATTATAAATACAAGATATTTTCTAAATATAGAAAATAAAAGAAGTTGATATTTGGAAATGTTCTCCAAATAGCGTAAGAGGCCAAGATGATTACTGAAAATATTTCGTTAACAAATATTGACAAGGAAATGGAGAAGTGATTTAATTAATAAAATATTAATTAACGGGCCCAGTGATTGTTTGATGTTATGGATGAATGTTTGTTTTTCTTCGATAGTTAAAAAACCAACTATCGAAGTATTTGCCAATATCGTTGTCAATATGGAGAGACCGGTAGGATTATTATCCGAGAACCACTCCGTATTGGCAGTAGCGTTGTGAATCGTATTATATGAAGATAATCGAAGACGGAGTAAAGTGCAAGGGATTTTTCTATTAATGGAAATTGTGCCTTCGGTTTCGTTCAGTCTAAGAACGAATGTATATGGATGAATGTCTGACAAAGTATTTCAAATGATCGCATATATTGTTCTGTACAAATATATATGGTGGCGGAGAATTTATTCTCTTAGCAAAATATCCAGATATATTTGTGCAATCAATTAGTGATTAACGGATCTGATAATGTGGCATTCAAAGTGATCGCACTATAAATGAATGGAAAGTAATCGTAGCCTCAGGCCTCAACAACCGGGAAATGACAAAAATCGGGCAGGCAACATGGCTATGTGGGTAGCTCCCATTAGGGTGTATTATCACTTATCTAGAGAAATTCATTTAATTCCTAATTCTATTCGATGCTGTCCTATTCGGGAAAACGGTTGCTGATCCCAACCGTTGGTGATATACATATGATACACTCAAGCGAAATGAGTGGTCGGTTATGTGTGGCCGGGTTACAAGATGTTCTTGTTGAACCCAGTGTATTCCTCTCTAGAGATACACTATCGAAAGGTGGTTTCATACCTTTTCACAGTTGGAAATTCATTACCAATAAGTGTCCGCGGTTTTTATTATATATTATATATGTCGAATGTGAGATGAAAGCATTCCACTAGATTTCTAATTATTTGATTTAGACACTATTATAATATCAAAAGAGTTTTTATATAAAGATTATCGTTTTCTTTCAAAAGGATTTGAAAGTTAAATCAATTGTTTCCGATTCTCATAAGGGAAAAACCTGTGCCATGTTATACGGCGTGGTTATGATATATCGTTTATTTTCTCAAAATTGTTTTAAATTGTTTACTCATACCAGTCCCATGACTAACCCGGAGTTTTTTTTCTATGTTTTCCCTAAACTCTTGGGTGCCCAAATTTGTACGGGCATTCAAGTAGTTCAGGATTTTACAGATCTATCTAAAGGAGCTTGGAGCAAGAGGCTTCAATGTTAGATATATAGTGTTTTATGTCCGTTGTGCTATAAGTGTTGTACTCTGATAAATTGTATGTTATAGAGTTAAAATTTTGTATTTCAAAAGTTATGATATAGTATATTTTGTTCCGCTGCGATGTGAGATTCTGTGTTGTTATTTCTGTTCTTCTTCTACCCTTTTCTCTTCTAAAAAAAATGATTTGTATTTCTGTGATATTTGGGTTGGACGTGTGATGTATGTAGTCAACTCAGATAGTACGGATTTGCGGGCTATTAAGTTGGTATCAAAGCTTAGGTGGAGCGAATACCTAGGCTTTGGTGGGATGTGCTCATTAGAGATAGGGTCAGTAGTACCCTAGAATGAGTTGAATGTATATATATGAGAGAGCGTATTTGTTAATTGATATAAAAAAAATTGTTTTATATTGTGCTAGCTAGTCTGTTGAGTGGTTTATTAATTCTGATCGAATCATAGGACGCCACGAAGTCGATAGGAATTTCTAAACACTTGAACAGAGAAATTTAACACAGTATTGTTTTAAGTGGGTAAATGAAATAATTTTACCCAAAATTCTATTTTGATAGAAAAGGAATAATTTTCTGAAATTATTATAATATATGGATGAGTTGATTGATACTATTATCATCAAATGAGATTATAAAATTGGAATGGTGATTTATAACCAGATATAATTTGTATAAGAATGAAATATACCAATGAGATGAATTAAAAATGAACTCAAACCAGAATTAAGAATTTAAAATTCTGGGAAGTTGGAAAATATTTTCTGAAATATATTAGAATAATATAGCCTTGTTTGGAAGGATTTTTGAATAAAAACCATTTTAGATGGATTTTTAAAAGTAATAAAGCACTGAATTCACTTCAGTGGATGGAAAATAATCCTGATGATGACTGCAGCATCATCAGTGTTCATTTTCGAGTTTCTAAGTGATGAATTGCTACCTTAGAAAAGTTTTGATGGAAATTTGTTTGAAAGAAAACAAGTTGCTTTTGAAAATTTAAATGTTTTGAATTTGTGATGGAAATAAATATATGTATTTATTTATGGGATTTATAAAAGATTTGAAACGAAAAACCAGGAATTTAAATTTTGAAATTTAAATGAATTTAAGCAGGTTAAATGGATTGAAGTGAATCAGTTGACTAGAATCAATTTGAATAGATTCGGAATACAGATTGGATATAAATATATTGATTGTAGATCATTCGAACTAAATGAAGGAAAACCAAAAGTTACGGTGGAATTAAATTTGTTGAAATGTGAAGAGTTGAGTTCAACATAAATGAGTTTATGAAAAGATAATGGTTCTGAAGCATTTTTCCTACCTTACTAATTTCGGGGATGAAATTCTTTTAAGAGGGGAAGAATGTAACAACCCGGAATTTTGGTCAATTAATTTTGAATATTTAATATTTATTTCAAATATTGATTTGATAAAATAAAGGAAATTTTATATTGAGTTATCGATTTATAATCGATTTCGATTTAATTTCAAAAATATTAAATATCGTAATACAAAAACGAAGTATAATTTAATTCTGAAATAAAACTGAATCAAAATAATTCAGATGATTGATATAAATTCTGTTTGGAATATATATACGATAATAATAATTTATTATTGGAGAATTAACGGTTTCTGAATTTAAATTATATTATATTAATTTAATATGGTATATACGTTCAAATTAAATTTCAGAATATATATTGTTCAATTCAGAATAACGTTATAATATTTAAACGTCAGTCGTGTTGTAGAAATAGCGATTCGTGAATTCATGTAATGGACCCCGAGATACTTGTAATGGATAAGATCGAAATCGAATCAAAGATACAAATCAAAATCTGTTTAAAAGAAATAAAGATCTCTTTATTTCAACTCACATTAAATTAAAATCAAATCGATATTAATAACGTTTGTACTTCGTTGTACTTAAATCCTATACCTCGCTCAGACTAATTTTTCGTTGCTAAATATTCTTGGCATATAAAATCACGCAAACTCCACTCCCTCGTTTTAAATTTCTAAATCCAAGTCAAAATGAATTAGTTGGTTCCATCGTGAGCTTCAACTAAGATTAAATGGCTGCTACCTTCAAATGTAAACCAAACAAACTCCGTTCCTGACTTCCCTTTTTAAATCGATTTAATAAAAAACCACTCCGTAGAAAATTCTACAATAACAAAAGCTTGAACTTTGGGTTCATGACAAGCCGTTCTTTGACTTATGCCTCGTTTTCTCCTCGAGTTCGACATCAGAAGAAGCGTCCGTGCGATAGAATTATATGCGGTCTATTTTTAGGGTTAAGTTCTGGATTGATTTCAACAATGATGCGTGAATTCGAAGGGTGCAATGTGTTTTTGGAATTTAGGCAAACTCGTGGTGAAGATTTGATACTGTTTGATTTTTTTTTTCCATGACTTGTTGCTGAGTTTCAGAAATCGCGATCTTCAAGAAAGGACCGAACTCGATGGGAATGGTTCGAATGGGGTCGCGATGTAGAAGGGGGGATTCGTGATTTGTTCTATAGCTGCCTGTAGCAAGTTTTCGATCGTGGAAGCTTTGGATATTGTAGAGTCTAGTGATGTTGCGGCCTAGGGAAGAGAGGGACTGGTATCGCGATTTTTGTTGAGGCAGTTAAGGTTATCGATGTTCTCCTGTAGCAATGACTCTGGTCGCGACGTTCAGATGGAGTGTGGCAGTTGTTTGGGCACTGTTTGTCAGTGGTTTGGAGGTTGAATGGTGATATTTCTGGCGATGTTATGGGGGTAAAGGAGAGTGGTTCGAGATGAGGAAGTCGTGGCAGTTTTGGTTTTGTCACCTGTAGGTAGTAACGTTGGGGAGGGCAATTAAATAAGGTAATTAACTTATCACAATAATTAAAGTTAGTTAATTTCAGATCTTATATGAACATGTAACATTAATATCAGTTACATACTTGATCAGAAACAAATGAAATGAATTTCTTTGAAATCATGTCAACAATCACTATGATATAGAGCCGGAATAGAATTCATTCGAGCTAGGGAAAATTTCTGTTAATCGAAATGATCACGTTGATAGCAACTGCAAATCATGGTGAGTAAATCTCACTAAATTTATTACTTAGAACTACTTTTAGTCGTTAAAAATAATAGATGGTTGTTTGGTTGCATTAAAATATTACTGTGGCTATTATTAAATATATATTAGTTATATAGGATTGGAGTTTGTGGTTAATTTATATATATATACATATATTGGTGGTTGGATTCTCGCAGTACCATTAGCGGATTCCCGCAGTATCATTAGCGGATGACCTTATAAGCCCCACGCTGTGATAGTAGATGACCTTCTATACCGCGATATATTGTCTTGAAGCAGGATGGGTATTATTTATGTTGGATAATGTATGTGGATGCAGAAAAACAGGTTGGAGGGATCCAACTGGATTCCTCAAAAATATTATTATTTGTTTGTTTCATATATATTATCATATATGATGTGTTTGAAAACCTGTGATTGATAACTGAGTGTTTTGGGGTGTTTAAATATCACTGGGGCCTGAATATTGATTTATAAAAATATCGTAAAAAGGATATTTTGAGATTTAAAAGGGAAATCTATTTTTCTAAAAATAGAATTCGAATTTTGAATGGACTAGAAATATTAACTTGTTTTGAATAAATAAAACAAGTATTGAAATTTATAAACGATGTTTATAAATTAAATAATACAGGAAATCGAAGTACAGAAATCTATAAACGATGTTTATAAATTAAATAATACAGGAAATTAAAGTAAATTTATAAATAGTGTTTATAAATAAAATGGAATGATTTTCATTGGATAATCAGGGAATTGAAATGAATTTATAAACGATGTTTATAAATGAAGTGAAAAATTATCATTTGATAATTTGAATATTTAAATTCAAATATGAATTTAAAAATAGAAATGTGGAATCGTTTTAAAGAAGTAAACAATGAAGTTTATTCTGATGTTCAGAATATAAATTGAACTAAAATAAATCCATAAGGATTTTTGATTTGAATTCGATTAGTTTGAATTTATTTAAATAAAATATGTCTAGAAAATTATTGGGATTATATTAAATAGAAGTTCAATTTAAAATATGAAAATAGATTCTATGTTATATATGGATAAGTTAAAATAAATAGAATATTCCAAAATAAGATTTTGGTTTTAAACAGAATTTTAAATGGAACTTGTTTTAAGATATAAAATAAGTAAATTTATAGAAGATGTTACAATTGTAGCGAATTAATTATCAGAAGATAATTTGTAATTTTAAATTCAAGTTTGAATTTAAAAATAGATAGTTGAAATCATTTCGAAAAGGGAATGATGGATTTTATTCCGGAATTCGGAATATAAAAGTGACGGATTTTCAAATAGAATTTTGAAATGGAAACTTGTTTTAATATACAAAACAAGGAAGTTAAATTTATAAACAACATTTATAAATTAAGTGAGATAATAATCATTTGGATAATTTAAAATTTTAATTCAAATATGAATTTAAAAGTGAATTGGGAAGTGTTTTGAAATAGAACGATTTGATTATATTTTGGAATTCGAAATATAAATTGAATTAAGAAAAATCCAACGGGTTTATAATTGAAATTCGATTACATCGAATTTTATAAATAATTTATTTATAAAGGAATTGGGATTAAACATAGAAGATCGAAGTATAAATAAATGTATAACTGAGTTACGAAATAATTGACGATTAGGAATAATCGAAATATTTAGTTAGATTTGGTAAACAGGTTTAGTTTATATTTAGTATTTAAGAAATGGAAGTGAATTTTATTTATAGAACGAAGTTTAACGTTTATATATATAAGTATAATTAAAACGAACTCGCAGCAACGTGGTAGTTCATAATTTGGCGTTTCGAACTTCAATTG
The DNA here is from genome assembly GCA_030737875.1 of Allium sativum. Taxonomy (NCBI): domain Eukaryota; kingdom Viridiplantae; phylum Streptophyta; class Magnoliopsida; order Asparagales; family Amaryllidaceae; genus Allium; species Allium sativum. The sequence goes on from JASFAX010002234.1 coordinate 24,525, forward strand.
AGTATATAGAACTCATTTGAAGTCGGAATTCTTTGAAACAAGAACTGTCCGGACCGATTTGATAATAGTTTTCAAATGGAAGAGAAAAATCTAGATTTCGTCTTATAGATTTTGGGTTATGTCAAAATCAAATTTTCAGAAAAGCAGCACCATAAGCATTATAAACCATAAGTTTATTTAAATAAATAAAAGGATTTTAGGAAAATAAAATCTGAATGCCCATTAGAAAAATCCAGATTGAGATATAAAATAAGATGGACTCAAGTGGAGTAAATGAACTGAGTTTTGAAACAAAAATCATATTTTTAATTATCGAATAGAAGTAACTAATTTGAAGAATAATTAGTTAAGCGTGTTTTGAATCGAAATTAGGCATTGGATAAGTGAACGGGGTTTGTGAATTCATATTCGGGATCTGTTAACTGGCCTTTTGGCCCGGTTACCAAAAGTACACAAGACTCGCTCGACTCAATGTATCGCGTGTGGTTACAGATGGGAGTGTCTCCATAAAGCAAAGGAAATAGGTCGAGAAGGGATCACGCCAACAAGGACCTCGCCGCTCCTCCAAAACATCGCCAATCCATCACCTCGAGTCCCGGGAGGGCAAAGCCCTCAGCCTCGACCCTCATCATGCACTCCACGTACCTCACGAGGTTCGAAGCTCGAGCACCCACAAGGTTTGAAGCTCGAACCCCAGTGGGCTCGATGCTCGAACCCCCACGGGGTGCGAAGCTCAAACCCTCATGGGGTGCAAAGCTCGAACCCCAGTGGGTTCAAAGCTCGAACCCCACCGGGTGCGAAGTTCGAACCCCACCGGGTTCGAATTTCGTGCCCCAGGGAGGGGTTCGAGTTTCTGGGCTTCGACACATCCGGGTTCGAAATATTATGGAGGGATACACCTTGGGATGTGACATAACTTGCCCCGGCAAGCTCCCGGCCATGCCAATCACCTTTTTTTGGTTGATCACTCCATGTTGCAAACCCCACTCCTTTTTATCCCTTTTCCCACTCCTTTTTATCCTTTTGTACTTTCTACCTACTCCCACCTACCCCCATGCTTTAAAAGAGAGAGATTCTTGGACCTTGAAACCTCTATAGAGCTTCATTAATGGCATCTCCTCTTTGAGGAAGAAGAAGGGAAAACTTATCCACTTTACTATTTCTTGCAAGTATGACTATTGTAGCTTCATATAGCATAGTCAATGAATGTAATGAGAGGATCTCAACCTTATAATCTTTCAATTGATTAATAAAATCCCTACAACTCTTCAAAGTGGACGTAGGCCTTCACTAAGGCCGAACCACTATAAATTCCTTGTGTCATTTACCGCTTATGTTATATTTTGTGATATTGTCTATGCGACCATATTTATAATTCCTAGTAATTAAGAATCTTTGGTGTTGCGACATTTTTTGTTGTCAACATTTGGTGCTTTCACTGAGAAAACTCGGATATTGTGTCTTTCTTGCATCTTACCATCTCGACTTCGACGAGCTTAAGGTTCCTCGCCTAACCTGCCGTCGCGTCCGCTTACGATGGTAAAAAAATCAAAGAACGCTATGATCGGCTCCTCAGCCGCCGCCGAGGCCGGTACATCTCATCCACCTACACCGGCAGACATCCCGGCCACTAATGAAAATGAACCTCCAGTTGCGGACCCCGAAGCACCCATAACCCAAGAGGAAATCCGCATGCTTAATCAAAGATACAAGAATGCAGTTGTCGAGCTTAAACAAGCACTAAGGAATAACATCAACCTTATGTGGCAACTCCAAGAAAGTCAGCGCATCATCGCTCGACTACAACTAGCTCAGAGCAATACCCGACCTCGACCACCAACATCGGAAACTTTCTCTTCCGAATTGGGGGGCCCGCACCAACGAATACACCACCATCGGATATTTCCGGACTCCTCGGACATCGTTGACCAAGTCAACGCTTCTTCTACCCGAAGAAGAAGAGGATAGCCTCGATCCACTCTCCTCGGACTTCGAGCTCAGAACCCCTCGCCTCGGCCTCGAGCCTTCCATGGGTTCGAAACTCGAACCCCATCGAGCTCGAAACTAGAACCCCACCGGGTTCGAAGCTCGAACCTCACGGGGTACGAAAACTCGAACCCCGCTGGGTTCGAAGCACGAACCCCATGGGGTCCGAAACCTCGAACCCCACGGGGTTCGAAACCTCGAAATCCCGTGGGTTCGAAGCCTCAAGCCTCAAGGGGTTCGAAACTCCCTTACCTCAGCCTCGAACCTCCACTCCCCTACCTCGGGTCCCTCGACTCCACATCAACCCGCTCCTTACCAAGACCCGATTCTAGATGTCGAGGACATGGAGGAAGACGATCCAGACATCCGTCATAGAAGACGCCCTCGCAACAGGACTGCGGAACCTTGCCAAAACCCATGGGACCCGATGACGGATCCCCATCCAACTTACCTTCCCGACATGGTCCAAAGGATCATAAGGGAGAGGCGAGGAAACATGCATGATTCATGGGAAGCGCATATTAGGCGCAACCCTTTTACTCGAAGAGACAATGAAGCTGAATGGCCACGACGTTTCAGCATGCCACAGATGTCGCTCTACGACGGCACCACCGATCCTTATGCTTTCTTAAACCATTATAAATGGCAAATGGACTCAAGCAGAGGCGATGATCCAGTTAAGTGCAAATGCTTTCCAGTCTTCCTGTCAGGAACCGCTGTCTTATGGTTCTCTCGCCTTCCGCTTGATTCCATCAACAACTTTGGCCAATTAGCGACACAATTAGTCAAGCAATTCCGAATGCATATCCCGACTCCAAAGAATGCCCTCACCCTTTCTAACCTATATCAAGGGCCCGCAGAGTCACTCAAAAGCTACCTTTCTAGGTTTAACATCGCCCTCGCCGAGGTCGAAGATCCAGATCCATGCACCATACTCTTCCAACTCGCCAAGGGCGTCCTCCCAACTTCTGAATTTGGGGCATGGATCGACCGAAAGCAACCAAAGAGCCTCGATGTTCTCTATGAGAAAGCGGGGCAGTTCTAATGCCAAGAAGAAGCGAGACGGAACCGCGTCTCCGAGAATAGTCGCCCCAATATCCCTCGAGCGGACACCGCTAATAACCGTCCCAAGGGGCGAGAAGCAGGAGGCCCCTCCAATCTGAACGCGGGGGCAGGACCCCTCAGGCAAAGGCCAAATACTGGGGGGCAAGGTGGCCGGGGCAACAATCAGGTACAGACGGAGCCAAGGAAGCCCGGCCCCTACCGATCTTATGAGACATATACTCCGTTGAATGAAGACTTGGAAACAATCTATCGGCAAACGTGCAACGTGCTTCAATACAAGAAACCATACAACAGGGAATCCACTAATCATGAGAAGAAGACCGGCAAGTACGGTCGGTACCACGGCATGTACGGGCACAATACCAATAATTTCCATCAATTCAATGATATAATTGAAAAACTTATCTGTGAAAAGCGGCTAGAACAATACATTCAAGAGCCCTTTTCCCCCATACCTCATTCATTCCAAAGGAGGCTTGGCTTGAGAGCTTGAGAGCTCCATTAATGGCAGCAAGGCCATTGGGGAAGAAGATGACTCCGAACTCCTTCCGGGATATTTACCCCCTTTGGGGTACTTACGGTTTACCTCCGACCACCTCACGGACCCTTCCGACTCCGACAACCTCTCGGACCCCTTTGGCCTCGACTTCGCCTCACTCGGCCTCAACTCCGCCTAACTCAGCCTCGCCTCACTCGGCCTCGACTTTGCCTCGATGCCCTCGGCCTTGACTCCCTCGGCCTCGACTCCGCCTAACTCGACCTCGCAACACCCTTGGCCTCGACGCCCTCGGCCTCACCTCACTCGGCCTCGACTCCGCCTTGACTCACTCGGTCTCGACTCCGCCTCACTCGGCCTCGCCTCAGGCCTCGACTCTGCCTCGTTGCCGTCGTCCTCGACTCCGCCTCACTCAGCCTCGCCTCACTTGGCCTCACCTCACTCGGCCTCGACTCCGCCTTGACTCACTCGGTCTCAACTCCGCCTCACTCGGCCTCGACTCCGCCTCGATGCCCTCGGCCTCGACTCCGCCTCACTCAGCCTCGCCTCACTTGGCCTCGACTCCGCCTTGAATCACTCGGCCTCGACTCCGCCTTGACTCACTCGGCCTCGACTCCGCCTCACTCGGCCTCGACGCCCTCGGCCTCGACTCCGCCTTACTCGACCTCGACCACCAACTGTCTCAGAAACTCCCTCTCCCGAATCGAGGGGCTCGCTTCCCAAAAAAAGGTTTAGTCCCATTAACAACGTCGTCGTTCGTGCCAACGCTCTCGACAATGGAAACTGAACTACAGTCACATATTGCGAGGGGGCACGGTACTGAGACCGCCCTCGCTTAATCATCAATGATGGACCAGGTCCTACCAACCAACCTCTTCCTCGACATAATCTAGCGGCCGCTAATCAGAGTGATGGGCCCGCTACTCCAACGGCCCGTGCACCTTCAGAACATGATTCGCATCAGCCCGCTCCGCCTCATCATCCACACTGGGACTCAATCATAGGTGTCAAGGACATGGAGGAAGACAAACCGGGCCTCCCTCGAACTACGTCACTTGGGTATGAATCGATGGAATAAATAAGAATCTTGCCACAGATTCGAAAGCTCGACTTGAGCGGTGGGTAGAGACTTTCGAAGCCTTCCCCGTTCGAATCAAAAACAGAATAGGAACTGCTTCAATGCCGCCTGGCCTGGCATACACTGTTGAGATGAGTACCAACGCTTGTCCACCCGTGACTCAGGATTCGGGGCGCCCCTAGTTCCGACGACACCTCCAGCCCTTAACACTTTGCTTGTTCAGGTTGCAGACTTGACAGTTGGAAACGCTGCTCAAGCGCCAACGAGCGTAGCTTTGGATGGCACTACTCCCATGGTTCCACAAGTCAGAGTTACGCCCGATTTGACCCCTCAAGTGGGAATCCTACCGGACTTTCTTGTCAACCAACCGATTCCCAATTTGGACTTAAACATTTGGGGCACCAATGCCACTTTAAACAGTCGAGATCGACTGCTTGCTCTCAGAAATGGGTCAAAGATCGCAGATGTCATCCGTCGGTATACTCAATGCATTATACGTTCAGGAGGACCACACACGAAGCCGAGTGGTCCCGACACTTCAACGTGCCACGTGCAGCGTCCTATGATGGCGCGACTAACCTCTAGTCTCGGCAATGTGAGAATCACCATCAGAAACGCAACAAGTCATCCCGGCCTTTTCCGGCTTTGACGCTCGAGCCTCCACTAAGCGGACTCAAACTACTAGGAGTCCAAACTTGTCGCTTGTGCTCCTAGCATCCAACTAGGCCCAAGTTCACCTCAACCGACCTCCGTGAAGTACATCCAAGGTTGAAGATTAACGGGATGATGAAGGCCCTCATTCGAGAAGGCTCGCTAGGCTCCAAACTCCTCAACTAGATCACGACCTTTATGATGTAGCGTGATCCTGGCCTCCACTTATTGCCGACATGGTCTATGAGATCGTTAGAGAATCGCGGGGCACGCCTACGACGTCTACAAAACTAGTGTGAGGCATAACCCATTCACTTCGGTTATCTGTAATACTGAATGGCACAAGCACTTCGACATGTCAGCACTCACTCCTTACTTAAAGAGACAATGATCCTCGAAGCTTCATTAGTCGCTACCAATGGCACATGGGTTCATTACATGTCGCCAATGCCATAAGTTGCAAGTGCTACTCTGCCCTTATCCAAGACGACTCTATTATGGATCTCTCGACTTCCACCTTGAACTATCACCGCTCTCGACTAACTCGTTAGGAAGCTGGCCGCGCAATCCAGGATGCACATCGCGAGGCCCAGGGACTTCCCCTCGATCTCGAACATCTGCCAAGGCACCCGTGAGAACTCTCAAAAACTACCTTGCAAGATCCAACACCACCTGAGCCAAGGTTGAGGAACCTACTTCTCGAATCACACTCGTCCATCTTACAAAAGGCATGCCACCTAATTCCAAACTTGGTGCATGGACCGATAAAAGACAATCAAGGATTCAGAAGATCGTCCGCTTGAATGCCAACTACTCCCTATGCCAAAATCAAGCATAAAGGAATCAAGCTCCTACCCTCAACATCGTAACTCATGATGACGCCCAGGACTCCAACAACTCTGATTCCACCACTGTGCACAATCTTGCTCACGCCGGCAACGTCAAATGTAGTCGCAACAATAAAGGGAAGCGCCTTTGACTTCCTTCTTTCCGCAGCCATACTGTTTTCAGGGTCACCCCTGGGTAAATCCATCTCGCAGCCTGCAATCCCGCAACTATGCAAAGGGCCAAGGCCTAAACGTCCAACGAGCTCGCCAAGGGACTTTATAGGATATTGTCAGTTCTACAACATCTGCAGATACAACACGAACATGTTCTGCTGCTTGTAGAACGACATCGAGGAACTCATCCGCACAGGATCGCCGAGCCAGTCAATGCTCATCAAAGATTCCTACTGCACAGGAACTCCGAGCCACTCGACGCTCATCGAGGGTTCCCATTACGTGGGACCTTCGAGCCACTCGACGCTCATCGGTGATCCGCTCTGCATGGGATCTCCGAGCCACTAAACGCTCATCAAAGATTCCTACTGCACAGGAACTCCGAGCCACTCGACGCTCATCGAGGGTTCCCACTGCGTGAGACCTTCGAGCCACTCGACGCTCATCGGAGATCCGCACTACATGGGATCTCCGGGCCACTCGACGCTCATCAAAGACTCCCACCAAACAAAACTACGACCGACAATTAATCCCATAAGATCATCCCCCTGGCTCATTAGGACTATGGGAACGATAAGCATCCATGCCTCACAGCTCGCCTCACAGCTCGCCTCACATGGGTCGCCTTTTGCACCAATCTAGATGATATCAGGCCTCAAGTGCTGTAAGCCTTCTAAATGACTTTTGTTTGACCTATAGTCAACCATTACGGCCAATTCGTATACACGAGCGCGCTGCACTGGATGAACATCTCCGATCCGGGAACTGGTCCCCTGGATCAAGCTTTAATCAGCAACGAGTAGCCCGATACTTCAACTCCAGAGTCCGCCATAAGGACCTCAACATCGGTAACCTCGTCTTACAACGGGTCTTTCCTCCACCAGCAGGCCTCGCCCCTTGATAGGAAGGCCCACACTCGTACAACGGAAGCTCGGCGATGGAATTTTCAAACCCTCAACTATGGACGGAGCCGAACTCCCCAAGGGCAGGGAACAACGAGCATCCTCACCTCTACTCTACATAACTTAGTGTACAATCAATTCAGGCCTTCCAACGATGTTTTTCTCTCCTTCAATTCGAGGCATTGCAAAGGCTACTACTACCAGAGATATCCGAAGGAGTGATGTTCAGTTTCCTGTCTCCCTTCCATGTTTGCTCCGTGTATGACGTGTTTGATTAATCCTGACAACCAGCTTGCGTTCGAACTTTCGATTGCCGCATCGGCACGACGAGCACGGGAGCCGGTACCGCCTTCCGAATCTCGACCCAACATCGAGGCCAAACAACATTGGCCACGACTGGCACCCCGAACACGAGAGCCGGCCACGCTACTCGAGTCGCCGGCCCGAGGCGCGACCGAGTATAAATAACCTCGAACTCGAACCTCGGCCCAGTGCTGAGGCCGAGGATAAATCGTTCGACCACCCAACAGCCAGATGGGGCGATACAAACTCCCCCTGAACTACGGGTGATGGTCGAGTACTTGGCGCAACACCAAGACCGACCTTAAATCGTCACTTCCCCGAAGCTCTCAAGGCTTAGGGGTAGCCCATGGCCACGATCGGACCCTACGGGCTGATGATCCGGGCTTCTCTTTCTAGGCGAACGACGACGCCTACGGGCTCGCCTCAACCCGATGAACGACGGGAGATCCTACACTGGACAGACCGCACAACACGATGTCATGCACCTTCGCTACTCTTGAGGTTCACCCCGGGCAACCCAAAAAAAAAGTAGGCGCTCTAGCCGGGCTTCATAAACTATGGGTTTCCTGAGCTGAGGGAGACCTACTAGAAGCCTGCGCACTATCTCGCCCCTCTGGAACCACGATCCAGAGTGCGGTACACTATCACACCCCCTCTGGGATAATCACCCCAGGGCGCGGAACACTCAATCACTTTCTTGTTAAGTGTAACGATAAGTATGCCTATGCAAGTACGGGACGCCCAAAAACATAGAAAGAACATCCGAACATTTAACACAAAACGTGATCTTTACTAATTCATATTTCATTCCAACACACACACGCGTTAATACAAGCTACGTGCCTAACATCTCTTCTCTCTGATGACAGGGTGTACATGAAAACCACACCATACCTTTAGGGACCAAAAGCGAGGGACACACTCGCACATACTATTGGTTTACCTAACCCAAAGTATCTTTAATTCCTTTAACAATTACTGATGCTGATCATCCTTTCCTTTTCTTTTCCATTTTTCTATGCAGGTTCGACACGGGCAAGTCACCACCAGTAATAGAACATTTCCTTCCAGAACCGTTTCCTCCTCCTCTACTCAACACAGGAGTAACAGATTCATGAGGCATCGAGGCGCGCCATCTGCCATCATCCTTGCCGCTTGTAACTATCATAACCTCCCCGAGAGCAATACATGGTAACGGCTTAGGTACGATGTAAGAAGCAAGGACCAGTGCTGCCTGGGTTTATCCCCAAGCCTTCCTGGCGCCCAGCTCTGCTCTCTTCTCGATATCTTCGGCGGCTTTCTGATCAGCTAGCTCCCTAGCCTGGAGTTGCATAACTGCATCCGGTTCAAGATGTTAAGGGTCCTCTCGCCCTCTTTTGGTGGGCATCATCGACGGTTTTCCCTTTTCCTAGCCTACTCAGAGGCCCTCTCCTTCTCCGCTTCAGCATCGGCCTACCTCTTCGCCACCACGGCAGTAGATTTCTCCTGGGCATCCTGACTAGACTTTGCCCAGGCATCTTGTATAGCAGCCTCACCCTGTCTGTATTCCCCTCCGGTTCCTCTGACTTTACCACCATCTGGGCTTCCGAATCCTCCACCTCAGCGTGCATTGCTTGCATGCTTACATCAGCTACGCCCGTCGTATGAGCATTTCGGTCAACCACTAACTTCTCATCCTCCAAAGAGGCTCATATGAGTATGTGATCCCGAAGCCACGGGTTCTCCTATTACTCAAGATTGCCTCCGCCGTAACTCCAACCGGAACCAGGACTCGGACGCTTGAGGAAGCACGGGGGCAAAGCCTGGCGTCGCCTCCGCTCCAAGCAGGGCTTCCCAACACAAGAAGCAACCAATTGACTTCTGAGGGTTCATCACTCACATCCTCTTTAGTTAGCAAGTACTCGAGCTTGGGGGCAGTCCCCCGCTTATCCTTGCACCAACTTGCTCATCACAAGACCTGAGGAGGATCCCCACCAGCTTCCGCGTTGGCATTTCCATCGCCACAACCCTCGGGGAAACCACTCTAAAGAAGAATGAACGCCTCGCCCTAAGGATGATCCAGACCCAAAAGCTCGGGTCTCGGAAACTTCTAACCTCCCGCCAATAATAGGAAGATCGGGCTTAGAAGCTTGGACCAAAGGACAGAGGGAGCAATATAACCACCGGTTCCCTGAGGAACTGGAGAACTTAGATAAATTCTCAATATGCAAAGTAAAAAATCCATATTTCAGTGCAAGTTCTCGGGTTTCCATGGCCGGTTCATTGGGTTTGCAAAGTCTCCGCGCCCTGCCAGCAAACTCATACTTAAACGCCACATGAAGCTAACTCACACCCCCTCGATGCATACCTACAAGTGCATCGAAACGCGGCGACGACATCTAGTTTGGATAAATATGGCAGTAGTTACTGGTAAACGTCAACACCATTTTTTGAATCGGATAATGATCCCGACATAATTGGGCTGGAGATTAACGAATCGACCGTATGCCCGCATTTTGCGTGCGAATTCGAGTGATCAGTCCGAATAAGCTCATTTCCAGAATCATTCACCAACCAATCGTGTTACGTTCAACTCCAATTACCGACCAGACATGAAACGTTGAGCAACGATCCGAGCTTGCTAGCCCATCTCTGACGTCGAGCAGAATATAGCAGGCATCTGGGCCTGGGGCAACCTCTACGGATTGTCACACCGTCCTGTCAATCTCAAGACCCGATCAAATCCCCATGAGTCTCTACACTGCCACCATCTTTAGAGCACCTTCACCTCGCAACGAAAGAAATCCGGAGCCAAAGTTCAAGCCATGGAGGCTTCTCGGCTTCCATCTGTACCCGGATTCCACAAAAAGCCGACACTCCGGAGCATGGTGGCAGCCTTTAGCTTCAACAACTAATGCCATGGCCATCACCAACCGCCAATGCAACACCTAAGTCAAGATGCAGCCGCATCGTGGTTAGGTTATTGATCAGATCCCTAGACTAACAGCTCGACTACATGTCGATACCTTACGTGAGCATTCAGGCCGACAATCCAAGCAGGTCCATTCCTTGAGGACCGCGTCGCGAGACCAAGAATCACTAATCACCGCCCGCTCATATGGCGCCATGACAAGGATCAAGTTTACAAACTTAAGATCGAAGATAAGGCTCGACAAAGTCATGAGAGTGCTAAGTTATGTCTCGTGCCCCCGCACGCTGGCTTAGTTGTCATCTCCTCAACCAAGATTCAAACTCTCGAAGAGCGCGAAAGATTTAATAAGCATTTGGGACACAAAGCCCAATCCCGTATTCACACATGCTTGGCAACCTTTGTTCAAATCCCTAATCCCGTTTCCCAAGGTCCACTGCTCCATGTTCCTGAATACCAAATCCGAAAGCCCTCTTACTTTCCGTATCTCTCGCCCCTTCTCTCGAAAACCTAACAACACCTCAAAAATCCAAGGTACGAAAGAAGTATTTTGGCATTCTCCATGCCTTACGACGACTTTCTATCTGGAGAAGAGAAGAAAGGAAGCAACTATAATCAGAGAATCGACATACCCCAAACAAACGTTCTGGGATCGGAATTCAGGACCGTACGCCAAGCTACGATCATATTCACTTAACTTCGAAGCTCCATCCCAGTGACTTTTCAGCAACCACTTAGGGCAATAATGCACCAAAGCCATGACAATGACCATGCGTACATGCTTTAGGAGTCTCAACCGAGCAGGCCAACTTGATTCAAACGCGCGCCCACAAGCCTTATGGGTTCAAATATACACATCAAACCAACAACGACTCGCCCACCTTTCCCCAACGAGCGAGCCTGCTAACTAACAAATTTTTTCCTATAGCTTACAGGATAAATTCGCAACCCCAACTACTGTCTCAACTTTCATTCCAAAGCACATCATGTCAAGACAAGACGAACTTTGGGGGGCAAATGTTAACCGGCCTTTTGGCCCGGTTACCAAAAGTACACAAGACTCGCTCGACTTAATGTATCGCGTGTGGTTACAGAAGGGAGTGTCTCCATAAAGCAAAGGAAATAAGTCGAGAAGGGATCGCGCCAACAAGGACCTCGCCGCTCCTCCAAAACATCGCCAGTCCATCACCTCGAGTCCCGGGAAGGCAAAGCCCTCAGCCTCGACCCTCATCATGCACTCCACGTACCTCACGGGGTTCGAAGCTCGAGCACCCACAGGGTTCGAAGCTCGAACCCCAGTGGGCTTGAAGCTCGAACTCCCGCGGGGTGCGAAGCTCGAACCCCCACGGGGTGCGAAGCTCGAACCCCACCGGGTTCGAATTTCGTGCCCAGGGAGGGGTTCGAGTTTCTGGGCTTCGGCACATCCGGGTTCGAAATATTATGGAGGGATACGCCTTGGGATGCGACATAACTTGCCCTGGCAAGCTCATGGCCACGCCAATCACCTATTTTTGGTTGATCACTCCATCGTGCAAACCCCACTCCTTTTTATCCCTTTTCCCACTCCCTTTTATCCTTTTGTACTTTCTACCTACTCCTACCTACCCTCACTCCTATAAATAGCTCATGGCCTTACACTTCAAAAGAGAGAGATTCTTGGACCCTAAGACCTCTATAGAGCTTCATTAATGGCATCTCCTCTTTGAGGAAGAAGAAGCGCAAATTTGTCCACTTTACTATTTCTTGCAAATATGACTATTGTAGCTTCATATAGCATAGTCAATGAATGTAATGAGAGGATCTCAACCTTGTAATCTTTCAATTGATTGATAAAATCCCTACAACTCTTCAAAGTGGACGTAGGCCTTCACTAAGGCCGAACCACTATAAATTCCTTGTGACATTTACCGCTTATGTTATATTTTGTGATATTGTCTATGCGACCATATTTATAATTCCTAGTAATTAGGAATCTTTAGTGTTGCGACATTTTTGGTCGTCAACAGGATCGAATATGAAACTCTAGTTGAGAATAGAATTCGATTAGTTTCTAAGTAAATTAAAAATATATACGAACATGATATGTTCAAATAAAAGTGAAACAGGCTAAAGAGCTAATTAAATAATAAATTAGCGAATTGAGTTAAAACGACTAGATTGAGTTGGAATAAATTGAGAATGGACGTATATGGGTTAGACAGGTATGGAATGAAGTGTATGAAGATTATAATTTAAGTGTCTGACAAAAAGGTACATGTTTAAATTCCATATGAGATTTTATGCGCTGAATCGGTAAGCCACTTGGCTTTTTGATTTTCTTTTTGAATAAAAAGGGCCTAGAGAGGCGAGTTGAGGTTTGAACTATCGACCGGTACAAAGGAAGTTATGGCGAAATTTTTCGAAAATTTAAGGAGTTAGAATATTTTTAAGAAATTGGATAACTAGAAAATTAATATATCAATATATATTGAATTCGTTAAGGAAACGAACTTATAGTAGAATATTATAAACAAAAAGGAAATCTATAATTACATATGGTAAAAATAGAATAGTGAATCATATATACGTTTTAAAAATGAATAAATGGGTTTTTATGATATTGATTATTCAAGATACACTACAACAAAAACACGATATTACAACTTTAGTTTTACAACTATAGGAAAAACATAGTTGTAATAAATGTTTTTTACAACTGTCAATTCCTTAAAATTGTAATAAACATATTTTTACAACTTTTCATTTTGTTAGTTGTAATAGATGCCAATTACAAACTTCATGTTTATAATATCTATATTTAATAACTAATTATATTAATATTTAATAATAATTAATAATAAACTTAGAAATCAATAATATTTATTAACAACTATTTTCTTTTACCAATAATAATTAATAATTAATATTTTTCCTTTTTGGACCATTGTAAATGATGTTTATTTTTAACAATTATTTTTTCTTACTATTAATAATTGACACTATTATATACAACCTTTTATGCTCGTCGGCTGTGAATACTGATTAATACTTGTAACTAAATAAGAATACTTAATAATTAAATAATTAATAATTAGAAAATAACAATAAAAATTAATTGTTAATTAAGAACAACTTTTAAAAATGATATTTAACAGTTGGTAATATATACATAATGATCAACTTTCGACGATTAACGTTAAAAAAAAGTAACAAAAAATAATTAAAAATTAATTACGCTCTAGAAAAATGCATCTAATTAATTAGGCGGCATGGTAAACACGTAATCAGGTTATCAAAAATTTGGCGGCATGATTAACGTCCATCTGATTTATAGTTCAGTGCAAGTAAAAACTTGCCTAACGCGGTGAAGCTAAATAATTTTGCAGAAGTTGGTTACTTAGTGTTTTCCATATAGGCACATGAAATGTTTGTTAAAATTACTAAATCGAATTTGGATCTTTTTTCATATATTTAGATCAAGGTCGCGGTCGCCTTCCTATTCAAGGAGATACGAGCGTGGTGACAGTTGCCACTGTGGCAAATCCAAGTCCAAAATAGAATATATAACCGAATTTGGAAGCTTAAATGATGTAGATGATCATAAATATCATGGAGTTTCTCCACCATCCTCACCAATTCAAGCTAACATATTGAACTGGTCTGCGCATTCGACTCTTTTTTCTTGTAACAATTGATTGGAGAATGTTTACTACCACAACTTATACTGGTGGTTTATTTTCGTTGTTAATACTAATGTAGAGATTTTCATAGGTGGAGGTTTGGGAAGTGAACTTGAATAGGATACATTAGAAGGCACTTAAACTTAAAGTAATATTTCAACCGTTTTAAGATGGATGCAACATGATATTGGGATGTTGATGCTTGTAGTTGCAAGTTGCAACACGATTTTGGGATATTTATTGTAATATTTTAGCTATACTTCCCTGTTTTCTAAACTACTATTGCTTTGCAAGTCTATAGGTATTGAGAAAGCTTGATCATGCTGGACGAACAATACTACTAGAAATCAGTATGAAGTACTAGCGTAGATAAGTTGGATTTATACAAGTAAGCAAAGGTAACTTCATAGTTACTTACTTACGACTACACTTATTTTTCATGTTCTTATTTTTCTTCTTCTTGATTCGTTATACTTTGATACTACACTTCAGTTTTCATTATTTGATATTTGAATGACAAAAGATTTAACTTCATAGTTTTATATGCTCAGTTATCGTTGTTACTTACTGATGGCTTAGATATTTAAAACATTGAATAGCTGCTACACATATAATTTAGGCATCCAGTTATTTTGAGCTTTAACAAAGCAGAATTCAACTGAATGACCATATAAATTGCTCATTGAACAGTTCTATGGTTTCCATCATAAATCCAACCATCGCCAAATATCTCCATGAATGAATGTTTGTTTATGAGAACGTAGAACTTAAGAAAAATAAGTGAGAAAATGACAGGAGAAAAAAGACAAGATCTTACTTTAATTTAAAACGCAAACTACGCTTGGATTAACCTCCTGCTGTACGAGCAGCGGCGGAACTACGTAGGTGCATGGTGTGTCACGTGACACACCAATATTCTCGGAAAGTTGAAAAAAATACGGAGCAGTTCAGGCTCTCTTCCATCGCGACATAAATGGCAACTGTTGACTTTCTCTTCCATCCTCTGTCTATCCTCACTCCAATCTTACCGCATCCTCCTCTTCATTTCGCGCTTTGATATATCCCTCATCTTCACTACCTAATGCAGAAAAACAGGAAAGCCAAGCCTCGATTCGCTAAAAGTATGACCAGATCTGGTTGCAAATATTCGAACCAACAAAAGTATCTGCCCACGCAACGAACCCTAGAAGCTCCGACTCATTTCAGATCTTAGCAGATGCTTTCGCCTCGCCAATTTCTGCTTCTCCTTCAACCGGTCTTACTATAGTTGATCCTTCGCCAGTTTCTCCCTTATTAGCCAGCAAACAAGTTGAAGACAGATGGACTGACTCTTCTGCGAATCTCGATTCAATCTTCATCCTTACAGGTATGAAATCTGAAAGAATATTGGATGCAATTGTGGTAGTTGTAAAACAGAATGACAGTGAGATAGCTGTGAATATATTGAATTCGGTCAGTAAGGATGTGTATTATGTGGCACCATCCATCGTCGCTGAAACAACGTACAACCACTGGTACTTTTTTTTGGAAGTGAAAAAATAAGTGTCTAGTCTAATATAGCTTGTAAGTCGCTGAGTATGAATAAGGAAAATGTTAATGGCATTAATGTGGTGAGTAGAGATGTATCTGTGCCTCCTATGAATGCTGTTAACCCTGTCTCCCCTACTGTATTGTCTAGCACGCCAAGTGTTCGAGTAAATACCCCTTCCTAACCTGCTGCACCAAACTAATTATTGCACAAAACTAAGACAATGTCAACATGAATGATATTATAGATCGATATCAGAACATGAAAAGTCATTGAGAAAAATTATAGTAGTTACGAGTTTCGAAGTACATTTTGATTGTAATACGAATGTTTGTCACTTTTGGAAGAAACTATTTTATGAATATTTTACTATAGTCTATTGACTTTTGATTGGTGACACACCATCCGTAAAATCATGTATCCACCACTGTGTACGAGGGTTTATTTTTCTTTGTAAAATAATATGCTGGATTCCCGCTATAAGTTGTTTGTAATGTTAGCATCTTTCTTCGTTATATTTTGGAAATATAGAGTCTATGATTTACTCAATTGACACGGTATCTTCAAATTTTGATGGTTGTTAATTTTTGGGTAAGGCAAAATTCACTCTTTTTCATGATAGACTCAAAGATTGCATCTGTTCTAATTTACCACTTACATGCACCACTTTATTCAACTGAAAGTAGTCAACCAGATCATAGGTTGTGTCCTTCTCTAATGTTTGTTATCTTCATGCGTTTGTTTGACATATGGTGTTGGATTAGTTCACCATCCTAACTTTGTATTCACTGTTTGGATCTCCTGAAATATTATGCATATACAAAAACAACCTCATTCTATGATTTATTTTTGTGTTATGAATTTATTGACATACTTTGTTTGTATCGAGGGGACGTTGGCTTTTTGCATCAAAAATAATAAAAGTAGTAACTACTGTCAGTTACAGTTATAATTTGTGAAAAAATTTCAACGTTTGCTAACCTGAATTCCATAGTTAATCTGTGTACGTTTGTATGCGCACTGCTATTCTGATTTATATATGCTTTTTAATGTGAAAACTTCAAGATTGTCACTGGTTCAACCCAATTTATTAGACTCATTACAGCATACTTGCATACAACAAAAAGGGTCCATAACCCCAACTAGTAAGGTATACTCCAACTATTTTGGTGGCAGTGGCTTAATGAAGTTTTAATTATAAATAGTTTTTGTTTATTTGATTATCTATTGGTATATGTATCAAGCATATATCCGTAAATGTTGAAATTCAACCTGTAGTACTGGCACTTCATCATCAGCGATTGCTAAGTTAAGCAAAACTAGTGGAGTGGCCTCTTCAGATGCCCAGGAAGGCGAAATGAAGGAAACTCCTCAAGAACGTGTTAAGAGAATTATGAGCAAACAATTGAAAAAGCAAAGTATGATGTAAATTCATCTTTTAAGAAGTTGGATTAATAGCTGAAATTGTTACTTCATCTTGTATTTGCTTCATTTCGAAAACAGTTAAGAAAGATACAGCTGCTGAAATGACCAAAAAGAGAGAACAGGAGAGGCAAAGGCAAGAAAAGCTCGCTGAAGCAAGGAGGTTAAGGCGTTATAGCTGCAGCCCCAGCACAAGTCTCTCTCCACCAAGGTACTATTGTACTCATGCACATTGTTTTTTGTTCTCATATTGTAATACCAAGGAACTGTGTTTTTTAAATATGTATATTTCATGGCACTACAAATTCAGAGACCATTTCCCCTTTTTATTATACTGTAATGTTATTTAATTGATAAATAAAAAAAAGATAGCAATGTTATTTTTACAGTGGCTACAATTTACACTTGTTAATCAAACTTGTGTAGATTTTCTAATGATGTTGTTTGTTGCTTGACTCTTAGGTTGGCATTTATTCTAGAATTTGGATATTTAAACGTTTCTCAGGTTTGGTAGATTACAGAGGCAATTCCTGATGTGAATAGAAGATATGAGGATAGCATTAGGTGGAGGCCAATTACATTTTAGAAGCAAATGGGCTTTGTAGATTTCATAGGCAAATAAGCTTTGAAATTGGGTTAAATGCTTTCAGAGGCAAATGAGGAGGACAATTGTAATTTTATACATTTTTATGCGGTATATGATTTGTAATTTGTATTTTGGATATAAAGTTGTGATTTTTATCAATTAATGGATCATGATGCCTATAAATTTACATCTATTTCTTATGTTATTTATCTATTTATTGTTGCATATATAAAATACATATAGATTCTTATGCATATAATTTGTGGATGTATTATAACTGTAAAATAAAATTTGTAATAAAATATATCACAATGGATATAATACTTGTAAAATTACAACAACAACAACGGTGCATAACTGTTGAAATAATGTTTATTACAATGGTGGAAAAAAGTTGTAAAATATACAATATTGCAACGGTGTTGCAACAGTGCAAAAAAGTTGTAAAAGATTTTAGTCTATTACAACTTCTTAATACACAACGGTTTTCCCACTGTTGTAAAATGTATATTACAACGGTTTTCCACCATTGTAATATGGTCATTTTGTTGTAGTGATAAGCAGTCTTGTCTGTTTTGAAGTTAAGAATGTTATTCAGTCAAGGTCTGAGAGGTAGTTATACCCCAACTTGATTTCATTTTAAACGGTTAATAACAAGATTCAGTATCGAAGATAAATGTTTGAAAAAGAGTTAGTTGAATGCAATGTTTTGGGTTGTTTGTAATAATGTTTTATACAACATTCGTTTTAACCCAAGTAAGTGGAATTTTGAAAATATAATAAATAAATATTTCCTAAGTGTAGAAATGAACGGTCGTGAAAAAGATAAGTCATTGGAATGTTTTCCAATAATAAATAAAAGATATTTTCTAAATATAGAAAATAAAAGAAGTTGATATTTGGAAATGTTCTCCAAATAGCGTAAGAGGCCAACATGATTATTGAAAATATTTGGTTAACAAATATTGACAAGGAAATGGAGAAGTGATTTAATTAATGAAATATTAATTAACGGGCCCAGTGATTGTTTGATGTTATGGATGAATGTTTTTTCCTTCGATAGTTAAATAACCGACTATCGAAGTATTTGCCAATATCGTTGTCAATATGGAGAGACCGGTTGGATTATTATCCGAGAACCACTCCGTATTGGCAGTAGCATTGTGAATCGTATTATATGAAGATAATCGAAGACGGAGTAAAGTGCAAGGGCATTTCTATTGATGGAAATTATGCCTTTGATTTCGTTAATGAATGAATATGGACGAATGTCTGACAGAGTATTTCCAATGATCGCATATATTGTTCTATACAAATATATATATGGTGGCGGAGAATTTATTCTCTTAGCAAAATATCCAGAATATATTTGTGCAATCAATTAGTGATTAATGGATCTGACAATGTGGCATTCAAAGTGATTGCGCTATAAATGAATGGAAAGTAATCGTAGCCTCAGGCCTCAACAACCGGGAAATGACAAAAATCGGGCAGGTAGCATGGCTATGTGGGTAGCTCCCATTAGGGTGTATTATCACCTATCTAGAGAAATTCATTTAATTCCTTATTCTATTCAATGCTGTCCCATTCGGGAAAATGGTTGCTAATCCCAACCGTTACTCAAGCGAAATGAGTGGTCGGTCATGTGTGGCCGGGTTACAAGATGTTCTTGTTGAACCCAGTGTATTCCTCTCTAGAGATACACTATCGGAAGGTGGTTCCATACCTTGTCACGGTTGGAAATTCATTACCCAATAAGTGTCCGCGGTTTTGATTGTATATTATATATGTGGAACGTCAGATGAAAGTGTTCCACTAGATATAATTATTTGATTTAGACACTATTATAATATCAAAAGAGTTTTGATATAAAGATTATCATTTTCTTTCAAAAGGATTTGAAAGTTAAATCAATTATTTTGGATTCTCATAAGGGAAAAATCGGTTCCGTGTTATACGGCATGGTCTTATGAGATATCGTTTATTTTCTCAAAATTGTTTTAAATTGTTTACTCATACCAGTCCCGTGACTGACCCGGAGTTTTTTTCTATTTTTCCCTAAACTCTTGGGTGCCCAAATTTGTACGAGCAGTCAAGTAGTTCAGGATTTTACAGATCTATCTAAAGGAGTTTGAAGCAGGAGGCTTTAGTGTTAGATATATAGTGTTTTATGTCCGCTGTGTTGTAAGTGTTGTAAGTGTTGTACTCTGATAAACTGTATGTTACACAGTTAAAATTTTGTATTTCAAAAGTTATGATATATTATATTTATTTCCGCTGCGATGTGAGATTCTGTATTGTTACTTCTGTTCTTCTTCTACCTTTTTCTTCTAAAAAATGATTCGTATTTCTATGATATTTAGGTTGGACGTGTGATGTATATAGATAGTACGAATTTGCGGTTCGTTTCAGTTATTCTGTGTATAAGGGGGAAATGGTCACAAATAAAATTGGTAAAAATTATGGACATGTCTCATACCCCCATTACCATCATATTAAAATATGAGAATGATCCAACCCTCAGGGAATAAAGTAAAAACATTTTACGATCTTCCGATACATATAAAATGTGGGCTGTTACAGTAGATCTTGAAATCAGCCCCATTAAACACCTTTTAGATGTAGTTACATTCCAGATCTCTAGTTCAATGTTGAATAATGAAATTTTGGTGAAAATGTGAAATTGATAAATTATGTGATTGCAATGATAAAAGAAATATGCCTGTTTGTATTCAATATTGTTGGGTTTTGGTTTAATTGTTGTAAATATGTTGTTTTCCTCCTTTTGAATAAAAAGGCATTATTTTGAAATCACAAGAGTTATGATAAAAAGATCAAAATGGGAAAAGTGGTGCAAATGTCGGTATAAATATAAATATACACATTTGTATGTAATTTGCATCAACTATTCCAAATTATATATTTACATATATTTCTTGTGATTTTGGAATATGTCAATTCCACTAATTAGGCATGATTTACAATGATTACGGCTAAAGGTCTTTTTGTAAAGATTTGGAACCTTTTGACAATATTGAACGTAAAAAGGGATGTTGGTTGTCAATTAAACCAAATCACTTTAATAATAAAAATAATAACTACGTTGACTGCACAAAAACATAAATTATAAATATATACATATTATCCATCCAAATCAACGTAAAACAGTAAATTATACATTGAATCAAATGTAACGTCCCGGATTTTTAGCTATTTTATATTGAACATTTAAATTTATTTTAAATGTTGAATTGGAATAATAAGTGGGTTTTTATATTGAATCTATCGATTTAATGATCGGTATATGATTTACTATCGAATATAGTGCATCGTCGTAATACGTAAATGAAAATAATTGAAGTTAAAACTAAACCGAAACAATTCAATCGACTAATATAAATTCTATATTGAATTAGAACGATAATAATTTATTATTGATAAATTTAATTTTTTGAAATCGATTTATATTTTAAATCCAATTTAATTTTAATCGTCGATTTAAATTGATATCTTTTCTAGACGATCGAATTAGACTTTGAAACCTGTTCCGTTGTGTTCAGGATAACGGTTAAACCCTAGAAGTGTCATTTGTTGCGCCTTAATTGGTGTTCGTTACCACGAGATATTTTTTAACGGATAAAATCAATATCAAATAAATTAAACTTTATTTTAATTGTCCTTATCAGCCACCCTACGTTGAAATTGTGTTGCCTAAAACATACCAAGGCCGTCCTATTTCTTTAAATTCATGTACTAAATGTTCCTCTCCTTCATTACAAAGAAAAACATGATTTAAATGGCTTAGTACGAGCTGTCTCCCCTCTCGCGATTATATAAACAGGCCAAGTCTTCATTACAGAAACCCAATTCAATCTATTTCTCTTGTTCTTCTTTTCTCCAACCTCAAAAACCAAATCGAAACCTCCGTGTATATAAAAAAATTGGTGAAATCAAAATCGTGGACCGCGATTAGATCTGCGGCTCCCTGAAGCTTGACCAAACTTGAAGAATCAAAATTTGAAATAGCGAGTTGCTCGATGCTTTCACAGTCGCTACCTAGGGCTTGTGACGACTGATTGATAGAGCAATGATGAGGCAAATTGATGGCGGTAGTTGTTTAGGGGTGCGACGCACCTAAGGATGGTGCGGTTAAGATTGAAGTTATTGATTAAGTTGCGATGTTGAACCGGGGTACTGTATGTTGACGGTTTTTTGAGTAGTGTGATGTTGTATTGAAGGGGGCGACTTAGGTTTTGGTTTGAAGTTCGACAGTGTGGACTTGAGGAGTTTTGTGGTGAAAAGGTATCCTGGAGGGGGCGTTGTACTAATGTTTGGGTGGTGTAGAGATTTGGGTCTGATTTGCAGTTAAGATGGATCGAGGATATGTTTGTCGATTTGTCGAGTTATTTACAAGGCAAAAAGTACATGTTTTACACAATATAAATTACATAATATTAATTAGTTATGTCATAAGTCAATTTAAAAGGAATAATAGTTTAATTGATAATTAAATAAAATAAATGTAGGGGCGAAGTAGATTTATTCGAGAAGATCCATAGTCGGGATGGGATAAAATTAACGGGATATTCGTCAAGTAAATTCAGGTGAGTAAATCTCACTTAAAATTTACTTTATCATTAAAAATGAATTGTTGGCTGCTTGGTTGCTTTTAAAAATTGTTTGTTAATTGTGGTTATTATATATGTTAG
>JASFAX010002235.1:0-46814 GCA_030737875.1 Allium sativum
ATACAAACTCAAATCTTCAATCCATCTTTTTTTCTAGCACAAGCACGCCATTCTGAACAACTTTCGCCTAAGGAACTTTTTGCCTAAAATGCTCTAATTCGCCAGAATTCGCGAAAGTACACGAATTTTGCCGCTTCCGGAAAGCAGACTTTAAATACGTTTTCCGGGCAGCTCCGAACTCCAAAACACGACTTCCATATAGCCAAATCGAAGAGAATTTCGTGCTCTACGACTTTGGTCTTGAGGGACTTTGGCTAAAAGTACACGGTTTGGGAGTTATTGACGAAAAACGGTCACGGACTTTTATGCAAAAACGGGATTTTTGGTGAAAAGGGGGATATTGGCCATGTGGGGCCCACGGTCGGAATTGGGGAAGGCAAAGGGGGGCGTGGGGCCTGAGGTGGCGTGGGGAGGCGGCTAGGGGGCGGCGGCGGTGGAGGTGGGGCCCGTGGTGGTGACGGTGGTTGGTGTTTGGCCTAGGGTTCATGAGAAGAGGAGAGAGGAGGAGGAGGAGGAAGAGGAGGAGGAGGGGAGGAGGAGGAGGGGGTGCAGCGGCTCACCGGAGGCTGGTGGTGGGCGGTGGAGGAGGGGCAGCGGTGGTGGTGGAGGAGGAGGCTATTTTTGAGTTTTTGTGGAGAAATGAGGAAAAGTGAATTTATGAAATAGAAAAGGAGGAAAAGTGATTATATGCTAGTTTCTCGCGTATCGCCTGAACGCTAGCGATCTCCGATGGCCGCGGATTTCGGACATGAGATAGTAGACGTGAAGACGAGTCCAACGAAACAAGTTTCGTCGAATTCCGAGTTTGTTTGACCATTAAAAAAAATCACAAAAATGCTCAGATAAGCTCTAAAAATGCGATTTTGGCGCACCTTTTCTTCTCGCACGCTCACATGCTAACTCAAAAAATCAAGCCCTCTTGGATTTAACCATTATTAGATGATACGAATCTAGAAAAAAAAAGTAGAATTGAATTCCGAGGTCGTATCAGTAATGTTCCTTTGTAAAATGACTACTCGCTTTACCCTGAACTGTTTCAGCTCGCACGGCCACATACTAACTCCGTTCGACGCGCCATTTGGAACTCAACAATGATTTGTCATTATGAATTCATAAAAGTTTATCTCGTCGAATTCTGAGCTCATATGCAAAATTTCACTTTTTAAGGGCTATGTATTGTTAACCGAACAACTCCAGCCCATAGCCACTATTCCGGATATCGAAATATATCGAAGCTTATAGTTTTCGGAGTTCTAAACGGCATTTTGAACTCAATGGAAGTGGTATCGAGTCCAAATTCATCCGTATGCAAAATATGATTTTTTTGGCGCCGTATGTAATTTACATAGCGACTATTCTGGATTTTCAACTGGGCATAACTTTTGATTCCCGCTATGAAATTTCAATTTTTCAGATTCGTTGGAAAGATATTCTCGAATAGATTCTAATATTTTTGGTTTCACTAAAATCCGTATTGTTTTGCACGCGGTACATCCAATTGAAGTTTGAAATCGAATTATCGAACTACCGCGCCATTTTCAATTCTATGTATAATTATAAATAAATATTTATATTCTAACGACGACGTATATAATATATACGTTCGAATTCTATTCAAAAATAAATTTTTCGTTGATATTATTTAAAATAATCTATTTTAAATATTCAAAATTCGCTAAAATTGCCAAAATAAAAATTTTAAACTGGCTCAGATTTTCCGGGTTATTACAGCTATCCTCAGTCTCTCCTCAGCAGCATGACGGTCTCATCTCCATTTTAGTTTATGTGAATTAGGGTTAGTCTTAGGTCCTTTTTATAGAGTTTCTGAGTTGATTTAGACCGTCGATGGATCTAGGTTTAATAATAGCCGTTCGTTCAAAGAAGAGACCAACCAGGAGCTGACACCTAGCCCTAGTGACAAGGCAGGGCTCGGAAAATCGACCAAACACAGACTAGGCCAGCCAGGGTGGGTTGGGTTCGACCTGGCTCAGGGGCCAGGTCGACTCCCAGGTCGACCCCCAGGTCGACTGGGGATTCGACCTGCCTTGGCAGGTCGACACCTAGGTCGACTCCCAGGTCGACCTGGCCTGGCAAGTCGACCCTAGGGTCGACCCCCAGGTCGACCTAGTGGGTTTGGGCGGGAATTTTCCCGCCTGCTTTGATTGGGCTGAATTTAAATTCTGTTTTCGAAATTTGAATTTTCTGAAACTTCGTCGGGCCATAATTTTGTCATACGGGCTCCGTTTTTCGAAAACTCGGACTCTATTTCGCGTATTTTTCCGAGACGAACGCAATGGCGTATCCCGTTTCCCTTAATACTTTGTTTTGAAATTGGTTATACTTTAATTTGTGAATTTCACTGTTATAAAATACACGGGGTGTTACAGAGACCAATCCCAGGGATTCACTGAAAGCAAACTGAAACATAAAATAAGAAGAGCTATCCACATTAATTTGCTTAAATTTGATACCAAAAGGGGTGACGGGGTTAAGAACATGAGAAATTGAAGTACGAAAGACAATACTATAAAGACACGAAGCTGAAACTAGAGCATATTGTTGAAAGTTGAAATCCATTCCTAAATTTATCCATACCAACTAACTTGGTATCGATACGAAAGGTAGAAACAACATCAAAGATGACTCCTAAAACCGAGACCAGTTCTCCGAAAGTCGAGACCAGTGCATCGAAGACCAAACTATATCTGATAGCAATATTAGAAAGGGGGTTGAAACCAAGGCAGCCGAAATCGGAAGGTGTAGAGTGGCTGACACCATGCTGTCGCATCCGAGAGGAACTTCTACAGAACCAATGGCCGAAGGGAACCCAATTTGTCTATAAATAAGACCCTAGGGGTCACATTTTAGGGGATCTTTTCTCATTCCCCAATCTTGTATGGATTTCTTATAGAGTAAACTTTAATTTCCAAATCAGTTCTGGGATTTCCTTTGTGAACCCTTATGTACCCAAAATAATGAGCAATAAAGAGTGAATCGACTTAGCATATTTTCTATGGTTTACTTTATTACTTCTTTTGCCTATTTCCTACGCCTTATCCACCACAAATGCTTCACACGCAAGCCTTGGTCTTTCTCCAAGATTACCAAAATACCCTTCTACAAGCCGTTTGGCTTCCTAACTCGTGTTGCGCTTACGGAACCCTTGTCCCTAGGTAACTGTTGGTTGTTGAGTCTCGTTAGCGTGATACTCACCCATTGAGGGAAGAGTAACTAATCTTCGGGCACTAAACCTTGATATCAAGTAAATGGCAAACTAACTCAAACTTGTGGGAAATAAACAACCCCATTCTATCCTTAGGTCCACTTCCTTAGACCTATCACCGGTGTTGACGAAAAATATCGTTAACGTGTTGCATAGCTTCTTTCCTTTGAAGTGCCTTATATTGATAAGGGTGCCTTCGAGGATGACAAGAATAAAGAGAATGAGGTCTCAGATGAAGTTTAGTGACGATGAGTGCCCAAGAGCGACACTGGTAATTTCAATGCTTCAATTGGCATTAGAGGCACTGAAAACACCCAAGATAAAGGAGCCAACAATAATATAAAATCCACCAAGAGAGGGGATGCTTTGGACGCAAGGAAAGATGCTTCAATCACCAAAGCCTTAGATTCTTTAGAGCCTATTGGCGTTGTTGAGTTTCCAATGGCCTTTGACAATATTGTCGAAGAATGCTCAATGACGCCTTCTCCAACGAATGTTCTACTGGTATGATAAATTTTTATTTATACTTCATTTGACTGTTAGCATCTAAAACATGTAATAATTTCATATTCTTATATCCATTGAAGGCACTCAATACCTTTTTAAGGTAAAATTATAAAAATGGAAATAAATTCTTTATGGAGAAAGTTAGGTAAACAAAGAAGGGATTAAAATAACTTATCTGATAGATATTTGAGCTTGACAAAGGTGCCTCCGCTCTGATGTCTTTTAAGAATGACAAAGAGGTTCCTCGCTTGAAGAAGGCTCACCTTCAAAATGAGAGCCTCAATAATGAAATATAGGGTTAAAGGCGCTTTTCTAAATGTTAATCAGGGAAATAAATTTCTTGTTGAGCTTTCATTGAGAAGCCTATTGTCAGTATGCAAAATTTAATCTTTTTGTCGGCGGCGTGCTTCATTGCTTCCACCTAAGGTATCTGGAAGAGTTTGGACACAATCCTCATTCAAAGAGAAAATGAGACCTCCTGAAAGTGCTTTCATTTCCTCTTGATATTTCTCCAAAACGACTTCAATCTATAGAGGCAAATTAACTCCAGAAACGTTAAAGAATTCAATTTATATGAGTTGCCTTGAGATTTTGCAAACTTTTATAAAAGTTTAACACGAAATGATTTTTTTCGATGTGTTCGTATTCTTAGCATTACCTTTTTTCATAAATTATGTGTTATGCATTCTCTTTGTGAATAACACTATTGTATACTTTATCTTTTATCAAGCTTTCCTTCCGACCTTATCTAGTTGTTCGGAGGCTCCCCTTACTCAAATTATAACTAGCACCAAAAAAGGAAAAAACCCTCAAGACCCAATTCCTTCAAAAATTATGGATAACCCTCTCACTTTTGAGTAGTTCACAAGGTTTTAGGATAAAAGGATTATCGTACAAAGATTCCTGGAAGAAAGAAAGAATTTGGAATGAAAACTTGTTCAAAATGATTCGATTGTTATGAAGAATCTGGTGAAGGACAACCCCATAACAGACTTAGATAGTGATATGGACTTACTCTAAACGTTGTGACTTGTTACTTCGGCTAGATAAGAGCCTGGCCTCTTGTAAATATTTTGAATTTATTTTGAATGACAACACCCTTGATTTTCCAGTTCCTCCATCCGGGACTCCATCTGGACATGCCCAAACAATAGGAAACCAAAAGAAATTTGCAAAGCATTTTCCTCGTTTAATAAACCCACTTAAGGGCTTAGATTCAGAGCTTGTAAAGAATGGGTCAAGAAGGTGAAATATGAAGTTTGGATGTTTTTCGAGCAGAAAGGAAAGGATGGTATTAATGATTCCATCTGTGAGTTTGTCAACAAGGCTAAAATTCTAAAGAAAGATATAAATAATTTAAGGAAATAAAACGATGAGATTGTAAGAGCGAATAAGCTTCTTATAAGAACCAATAAATCATATAATTGGGCTTTTAAATTTCAAATTTATTTAATTGATGATGCCAATAACATCTAGGAGAAAGAGGCAAAGCTCAAAAGAATGCTCCAAATCGTTTTGAAACATCTTTTGCATCATGTGTTGTCAAGAATTTTGGAGGAAAAACTTAGTAAGTTACAAATCTGTATATATATATATATATATATATTCATATTCATATATGGTTTGGTTAATTGATCGAAGTCCAAAATGATTTTCTTTTGTCTTTCACTTTATTTGTTTGTTTGTTATTTACCTATTTTAACTTTTCGGAATAGGCATAATACATCGTAACCAATGGTAGCATGTTTAAATAATTAAAATTTGAGAGACTTCCCTCTTGCGGCAGGTGAGATAGGCGAAGGTTATGTTGACTTATCAATTCTCAAATCTATGCGTCATAAAAATTAGGCTTAGATGCCCATTTATGAATGAAGCTTATTTTGGCTTAAATAATAGGTAGATAGAAATACTTAAGCCTAGATTCAGGTGGTAGAAGTCCGTATTCAATTGTCCAATAGTACAAGATGTGCAATTACCTTTAGTTTATCAGAAGATCTGAAACCCAGTTCGTGTTATTAAGAAATCATGAAATCCTAATAATGGAAGTATATACGAAGCCTCCTTCGAGTTATTAGAGAACTCAAAAACTAGATAAAGCAAATAAGAAACTTATAAATTCATATATTCCATCTTTGAAAATAATATATAAGAAGCCTCCTTCAGCTTATTAAAAAAGCCTAAAACCTAGGTTTATGTAACAAGGAACATAGAAATCCAAAAATCCATGTAATAGTATATACGAAGCCTCTTTCGACTTATTAAAAATTGCGAAACCTAAATTCAGATGATAAGGAACTTAAAACTCCAAACATTATGGAAGAAATATATATGAAGCGTCCTTCGGCTTATTGGAAACATCGAAACCTGGGTTCATGTAATAAGAAACTTAGAAATCCCATAAATATAATATACAAAGCCTCATTTGACTTATTATAAATCCTGAATCTTAGATTGAGGTACTTATGATAATAGAAATCTAGAATGTCCTCTTTTGGATTCAATAGTTTCAAGGCCATCATTGGCTTTGGAAAAATTCTGGAATGTCCTCTTTCTTCGTGGCGCCTATTTAATGGCAGGATACGGGTTTTATGGGTGAGGGTGGGTGCTCGGGTCAGGCGCCCATTTAATGGGCGCCCGACCACCAAAATTTTTCAGGGCATTATGCCCTTAATGTTCAGAACCTTTAATATTAAGGGTGTAATCCACTGGAGTTACCCTAAGGCTTAGCGTACCAGAATTTAGATTTCTAGCCTTTTGTGATATGCCAGTTGTGCCTGTTGGATCTAGATTAACCCTAGAGGGGGGGTGAATAGGGTTTATCGCAGATTATCACTGAGTATATAATATTAAAAATATCACAGCACAAATAATGATCAGAGTAAATAAATGCTGTAAATAAATTACACACAGATATACCCAGCTTCGGCAACCCTGCCTACTGCTGCATTCCCCAAGGTTTTTATTATAGAATTATACAGACTCTCGCATACACAAACTTACAGACTCGCGACCCTCGCTAACCGCCTATACAGTTTCGTACACTCGCAATTCCTGCTGCTGTACTAACTCTATACTGAAAACCCTGACTGATCTTTGTCCCCAAGATCAGATTTCCCCTGGCTACAGCCCTGTAGTCAGTAACCCCTAGTTTGACAGACTAGTAAACTGTTCAGCTTGTTTTACAAAAGAAATTAAAAAAAAAACAATACAAATTCAACCTTGAAATAAAAATGAATAAAACCCTAGAAGATTAAGTAAAGAGAGTCATCCCCTTTTAACTTGGATTAGGCTAGACTTGGCCGGCCACATTTCAAAGTGATGCACTCATAATTCATTTGTCCCTTCCTCTTTGCTTTTGCACTAAAAATGGCGGCCGATCTGAAAGTAAAAGCTAGGGTTTACTCCAGTCTTCCCAAATCAATTCGATTGCCTGATAAATTGCTCTCGTTGTTGATCTCTGAATGCTCGAACGTTGTTGCACTTGTTGTTCGATTGATTTGGCTCCAAGCAATTTTCGTTCTCTCGATTTGGGACTGTTGCGATCGAAAACATGCGTGCAAAAATTGTGAGTTCTCCTGTATTTTCTCTTCGAATTTCTTTTTAATTGCTTGTGGTTTTCGATCATCTGCCTGTGATGAAAATGGTTGTGTATGTATAGGGTAATCAACCCGAAAAACTTCTCTGATTTCGTTATAATTGACTTCCTCTGATTTTGTTGGATTTCCTCTTTTGAAATTGATATTCTCGGCTTTGATTTTTGAGGTGAACCTGGACATGAATTTGCCTCACGAAAATTTATCTGGACATTGATTGATTGCGGTTTCCTTTATAAAAAAAATGCCAGAAAGTGTTTGTTTCAATTCTTGAATTAGAAATGAAACCTTTCCTTGTATGTCATATAAATGTCGAGTTGATTGCATACCAAAAACTTTATTCCATATATGATTTAATTCTTGGCATTCGAACTGAGATGATTATGCTTGATTTTCTGGCAATAAAAATACTG
The DNA here is from genome assembly GCA_030737875.1 of Allium sativum. Lineage (NCBI taxonomy): Eukaryota > Viridiplantae > Streptophyta > Magnoliopsida > Asparagales > Amaryllidaceae > Allium > Allium sativum. Next base: position 7,737 of record JASFAX010002235.1, read on the forward strand.
AAAACTGATTTGCCCCTTGCCATGTATGAAATATGCGATTTCTGGAAAAGTAAGAACTTGCCCCTTTTGCTGCTTTGATTTACTTGCGTGACTGATGGAAATTGATTACTTGCCAAAAAGTGTTGCTTTGATTAAAAACTGTGATTGATGAACACAGACATGTTATTGGCCTTCAATGAATCCCGAAATTGAATTTGCCCCTTGCATATTTTCTGCCATGATTTGTTCACTTGTCGAAAATGATTTGGAAAGAAAAATTGATTCCTTGCCAAAAATTTTGATTACTGAACATCTGGAAATCACACTGTGTCTTTGGCCAATAAAAAAAACTTCCCAAAACAAATTGTCTTTGCTCAAAAATGTTTGCTGATTTCTGGAAGTAATTTGGAAACCTTGCCCTTTTGTTTGAACACTGTTTTAAAACTGGAATGTTTAAAACTGGAAACAATATTAGCTTGCCAAGTATGAGAAACTGATTTGCTCAGACCAGATTTCTTGCACATATCACATATGAATTGATATCTGCCAAGTTTATCGTGCACCCTATTAATGTTGTTTCTGGAAATCATTGACTTTTCAACTTTGATATTTGCTGCGTGTACTGAACTGTCCATTTCTGTTCCATATACTGTGTGTGTATTTCTGTGAATGACAGGTACGAAGACTGGACTGACTGTGAAGTGAAGACAGAAGACTGAAGAAGCCAGTGTGTCAATATGTAAATGAGTGTTTATAAAATTGTATATTGAAATGCAAACTGAGTGAATGTATGAGTGTTATAGTGAGGAGCTAATGTATATGAAAGAGTGATTGTACTGATTATTTGTAATAAACAAAATCTATTTGAAATAAAAATAATATTTCATTGTTGTCAAGCAGACTTGTCTATTCTATTCTGTTTATTTATAAGTACAAATATGTGAAGTGTTCAAATAGTGGAGTTAAAATAGATGTACTGTTTGAATGTTAGAAATATAATATTTATATTTTAAATAAAATACAGTAAATATTTGAATTTCTGTACAGATGTATTTTATTTGAATATAAATATTACATTCCTGTCTGTGGTGTAAATATAGAACAGTACAGTAATAAGCACATTTATAAAATAATATATATTTGGTTGTTATCATCAAACAAAAATCATATAATTGTGTATACAACACCGTTATATACAACAATCTCCCCCTTTTGATGATGACAAACAAATATTAAGATTTTGAATATAATAAATGTGTTTTACAGTGAAGCACTCAACTCCCCCTATTTGAAAGCTCCCCCTACAACAGAAACTCCCCCTATAACTGTGCATGAGTGAAAAATGAAAATGAAATGACTTTTCAAAATTATAAACATTTATAAAATATTCGCTCATAAATCAAAATCTCAATCCATTCTCCCCCTTTTGTTATCATCAAAAGGATACAGAGTTCAAAATACAGCTAAAAAAAATGACTTAAGAGGAAGATCAGTAATCATAAATCTCAATTAGTCAAACAAAAATCATAATATTCTAAGAACAGGTGGCATATTTCACATTGTAGAGAATGATGGATTTACGATGAATTTTATATAAAATGGAGAGAGTTTCAAAAAATATTTCCCAATTATTTCCAAAAGAATTTTCTAAAAAATGAAGCTCAAAGATAGTGATGGATTTGGACTATAATTAATAATTCAATTTAAGTGACAAAAACGAATAATCTCAAACCCCAATACCTATCAATCAACAAATCATAATACGCCATAAAATTTCAACACATTTCACAGATTAGAAAGTGGATTGATAGGCTGGTTATTATACACCAAGGAGAATTTCAAAAGAAATTATTTATTGCAAATTATTTTCTTTTCTTTTTCTTTTGATTTAAGAGCACCCTGACCACACATAACCAGAGCTTGGATTTTTAAATGAGGTCAGTCGCAGCTTAAATTATAAGTTGTCTCATAACCATACATAACCAGAGCTTGGATTTTTAAATGAGGTTAGAGACACGATTATGTATCAATTATATATTTTATCATTTTCAGCTTTAAATATGAAAAAAAAAACTCCCTAGTATATACAACCAATATGAATGATAGAAATGTGATAGGTACAGAAATGGACTGTGAAATAAATTTCTAAATTAATTATATTATGAAATATGACCAACTGTACCGGGATTATTGAAAATCTTCAATTGACACTAATTCTGAAAAATAACATAACCACAATTCCATCACAAATATTTTCACTGTTTATTCAAGATGATTTTTAAAAAATAATATTAAACTCTCCACATTTATATAAAAAAACATGATGGATGGCAGACGGGTGATAGATAAAGGAGATGGTCGAGAAATAATTGCCAGTTCAAAGATATTATAATAAATATTCAACCATCATGAAAAAATTTAAATAAAATCTCCTCTTGTTGTGAAATATACTGCAGTCACAATTCATCATAATTTCAAAATCTGATAATTATTTTGATGAATTATAAATACAGTTCAATTTTGATATTGATTTCAATTTCTGAATGAATAATCGATAGATAATTTTAAGATTGAAAATCAATTACAAGAGGAATATACTGATCTATACACAACAAGAGGGAAAAATGTGTGCCAGACAAAAAGAGTGTGTGAATTTATACATGGTGAAGATTTGAATCTAATTACAGACGGGTGAGACAAGTATAAGGCGCTTCTGATACCACTTGGTGTCTCTATTAATGAGGATTATAACAAGACATTTGAGACAAAACAAGTATATCACAGGCAAAAGAATTTTAAATACAAAGCCTAGACAGATCAAGAAAATTAATTTCATGTATCAGAGCATGGTATGTATTTGATTCCAAAACAAGCAGTCACCAAAAAAATTTCCAGAACTATATCTGAGCAGCACAAAAATCATTTTCACAGCAAACTTGTCAAAGAGATGTTTCAAAGATATTCCAAACAATCTAATGATGGTTCATGACCCAATATTAAACATAGTTTATTTTAATTCATTTGAACAAATGGTGAAGATATCAGGATTCAATGAATCAATCACACGGTTTATAAATTTTAGATTCAGAATATGTGTCTGATTCAATAAATCAATAAATTCAAATGATTTTAAACAAACTAGTATTCAAGTCAAATATTCATGAAATAATAATGACATTCAAGTCACGATTCTCAAAGAATTTACACAGATTATTTCTGACAAGCCCAAAGAATTTTTTTTTTTAGAAATTTTTTTTTTTTTTAGAATTTTTACATCAAGTTTGAGTAATAATTCATGATCCAAAAATAATGGTATATTCGAAATCATTTGATTAAATGTAAATCATGGTATACAATGAATCACATAGAATTAATAATTTCAGATCTGAGAGGTATGTGATATTCAAAGTATCAGAATTTTCAAATGATCTCAAACAAGCAAAAGAACCTAAACCAGATGGTCATGAATAACAGTGAATATCAAGGTATAAGCAATGATTCAAGACAGATTAAAAAATGTCTAAGCCAATCTAAAAAATTAAAGAAATTTTCATAGCTGATAAATAACAGAGTGTACTGTAATGAGTATAATATTTTAAGCGTTTCCAAAATTAATTGAAAGAAACTCAAAACAGCATAAGTGTGTGAAATTTCATTAATTATTCAGATCTTCAAAAAAAATTTAGAATTCTAGTTAACAGTGTTCAAGATATGATATGAATGCATCAAACACTGTTATGAATTCAACAATCAGAAAAAAACTTCAAAATAATTGCAGATATATACAAGTTCAAATTCAGGATATGGAAATGATTAACACATGATGATTTTATACAAGTAAGGCAAATTTCCAGAAAATCATTAATTCTGCAACTGGAAGTTTAAGAAGTACAGACAAAGAAGAATATGGCAGTGTCAAATTAAAAACAAACAGAAAGAACAGAAGGGGATAGAGGAAGGAATAAACACAGAAAATAAAAAACAAAGAGAATATACAAAGGCGAGTTTAGAGATCATACCAGAATCCAATGTAAAATGAATCTCTAACCCAATACTCTTGGCTAAGGAACTCTAAACAAGTCAAAGAAGTGAAACAGCGTGACTTCAGATTTTCTTTCCCAAAGCAGTTCCTCAGCCTTCACTGGTACCTAGCAGTTGAGAAAATCAAGTGGTCTAACAAAATTTGTAAAACCACTCATAGTTTTGTTAACAACTTTTGGTACCCAAACTTGTTTGTATAATAACCCATCTGAATTTACCTTTGTACCCTTAGGAACCCAAACTTGTTTGAATTTAGATGAATTTACTTTATTTCCTTTTGGTTTCCAAAATGAATTAGATGAATTGTTATCAAACCAATCCTTATCTCGTTTGTGATTCAGAAATCTTTTGGAATTTTCAAAAATCAGATTTTCAGAATTACCCTTCTTGAAGCAGTTTGAAGGATTTTTAGAATCACAAGAGTTCAAATTTTCAAAATCATTTCTTTTTCCAAAACCAAGACCATTTTTATTTCCTGAGGAGAGTTGATTATTCAACAACATATTTAAAGATTTTTCTTCGTTAGAAAATTTGATCAGAGTTGACTCAAGTTGTTGAATTTTAGATTTAAGGTCAGAATTCTCTTTCATCAGATTCGAACAACGATTAATGCTGATCTTTCTCCCTTCAGTATCATTTTGTTTCAAAACCAAGTTTTCGTTTTCAAGCAATTTAATTTTGGTTTTCGATTCAAAAATTTCAGATTCAAACTGAATTTGTTTTTCAAATTGTTGTTTCTGAGAATTCTTGAATTTTTCAATCTCAGTTTCAAGCTCTTTCAAAACAGATTCAGTTTTCAACAGGCTCTCTCTTTCAAAATTTTCAAGTTTGGAATTTTCAGATGTCTTGAAATTTTCCAATTCCTTTTGCAAAATATTGTTTCTACAAATTAGTTCATTCTCGTTTTCTTTTAAAAGCATGATTTCATTTTCCAAGTTTTTCAGATCTTCATTTTGATGAACTAAATCAGATTTGAAATTTAAACAATTTTTGCTATCGGAATTTTCTAAATTTCTGACATTTTCAAGCTTTAATTCCAAAATGTTATTTTGGTGATCAAATCAAGTTTTTCAGATTTCAGAGTTTTATTTTTAGATTTGAGATTATCAACAGCTTTTGTTAATTCAGTACAAAAATGAACTAAATCTTCATATGAGTAATCTCTTGTCTCATTGTCTGTTGAGTCTCCATCTTCAGATCCATCTGAATTATCTTCTGTAAAACCTGTTAAACAGAACTCTGAATCTAAGTTGACTTTCTTGGGTTTTGAGCTGTGGTCGTCAGATCTGCCATACTTCGAATTAAGAGTATCCCAGATTTCCTATGCAGATAAACAATGGCAAATAAGATTAAACTGTTCAGTACTAAGATGATCAAATATAATTTCCATAGAACGAGCATTGAAAATAATATCTACACTATCAAACCCATTAATAACAACATCCCAACATTTAATATTAACAGATTTTAAATAAACTTCCATTTCTGATTTCCAACTCAAAAAATCTGTACCATCAAAAATGTTTGGGATGTGACTGGACTGACTCTCAATGATCTGACAATAAGGATTACCCATTTCTCTAGAGTTAAACAAAAAAACCTGCTCTGATACCAAATGTTGGATCTAGATTAACCCTAGAGGGGGGGTGAATAGGGTTTATCGCAGATTATCGCTGAGTATATAATATTAAAAATATCACAGCACAAATAATGATCAGAGTAAATAAATGCTGTAAATAAATTACACACAGATATACCCAGCTTCGGCAACCCTGCCTACTGCTGCATTCCCCAAGGTTTTTATTATAGAATTATACAGACTCTCGCATACACAAACTTACAGACTCGCGACCCTCGCTAACCGCCTATACAGTTTCGTACACTCGCAATTCCTGCTGCTGTACTAACTCTATACTGAAAACCCTGACTGATCTTTGTCCCCAAGATCAGATTTCCCCTGGCTACAGCCCTGTAGTCAGTAACCCCTAGTTTGACAGACTAGTAAACTGTTCATCTTGTTTTACAAAAGAAATTAAAAAAAAACAATACAAATTCAACCTTGAAATAAAAATGAATAAAACCCTAGAAGATTAAGTAAAGAGAGTCATCCCCTTTTAACTTGGATTAGGCTAGACTTGGCCGGCCACATTTCAAAGTGATGCACTCATAATTCATTTGTCCCTTCCTCTTTGCTTTTGCACTAGAAATGGCGGCCGATCTGAAAGTAAAAGCTAGGGTTTACTCCAGTCTTCCCAAATCAATTCGATTGCCTGATAAATTGCTCTCGTTGTTGATCTCTGAATGCTCGAACGTTGTTGCACTTGTTGTTCGATTGATTTGGCTCCAAGCAATTTTCGTTCTCTCGATTTGGGACTGTTGCGATCGAAAACACGCGTGCAAAAATTGTGAGTTCTCCTGTATTTTCTCTTCGAATTTCTTTTTAATTGCTTGTGGTTTTCGATCATCTGCCTGTGATGAAAATGGTTGTGTATGTATAGGGTAATCAACCCGAAAAACTTCTCTGATTTCGTTATAATTGACTTCCTCTGATTTTGTTGGATTTCCTCTTTTGAAATTGATATTCTTGGCTTTGATTTTTGAGGTGAACCTGGACATGAATTTGCCTCACGAAAATTTATCTCGACATTGATTGATTGCGGTTTCCTTTATAAAAAAAAATGCCAGAAAGTGTTTGTTTCAATTCTTGAATTAGAAATGAAACCTTTCCTTGTATGTCATATAAATGTCGAGTTGATTGCATACCAAAAACTTTATTCCATATATGATTTAATTCTTGGCATTCGAACTGAGATGATTATGCTTGATTTTCTGGCAATAAAAATACTGAAAACTGATTTGCCCCTTGCCATGTATGAAATATGCGATTTCTGGAAAAGTAAGAACTTGCCCCTTTTGCTGCTTTGATTTACTTGCGTGACTGATGGAAATTGATTACTTGCCAAAAAGTGTTGCTTTGATTAAAAACTGTGATTGATGAACACAGACATGTTATTGGCCTTCAATGAATCCCGAAATTGAATTTGCCTCTTGCATATTTTCTGCCATGATTTGTTCACTTGTCGAAAATGATTTGGAAAGAAAAATTGATTCCTTGCCAAAAATTTTGATTACTGAACATCTGGAAATCACACTGTATCTTTGGCCAATAAAAAAAACTTCCCAAAACAAATTGTCTTTGCTCAAAAATGTTTGCTGATTTCTGGAAGTAATTTGGAAACCTAGCCCTTTTGTTTGAACACTGTTTTAAAACTGGAATGTTTAAAACTGGAAACAATATTAGCTTGCCAAGTATGAGAAACTGATTTGCTCATACCAGATTTCTTGCACATATCACATATGAATTGATATCTGCCAAGTTTATCGTGCACCCTATTAATGTTGTTTCTGGAAATCATTGACTTTTCAACTTTGATATTTGCTGCGTGTACTGAACTGTCCATTTCTGTTCCATATACTGTGTGTGTATTTCTGTGAATGACAGGTACGAAGACTGGACTGACTGTGAAGTGAAGACAGAAGACTGAAGAAGCCAATGTGTCAATATGTAAATGAGTGTTTATAAAATTGTATATTGAAATGCAAACTAAGTGAATGTATGAGTGTTATAGTGAGGAGCTAATGTATATGAAAGAGTGATTGTACTGATTATTTGTAATAAACAAAATCTATTTGAAATAAAAATAATATTTCATTGTTGTCAAGCAGACTTGTCTATTCTATTCTGTTTATTTATAAGTACAAATATGTGAAGTGTTCAAATAGTGGAGTTAAAATAGATGTACTGTTTGAATGTTAGAAATATAATATTTATATTTTAAATAAAATACAGTAAATATTTGAATTTCTGTACAGATGTATTTTATTTGAATATAAATATTACATTCCTGTCTGTGGTGTAAATATAGAACAGTACAGTAATAAGCACATTTATAAAATAATATATATTTGGTTGTTATCATCAAACAAAAATCATATAATTGTGTATACAACACCGTTATATACAACAGTGCCTTGCTCATCTTAATCCTTGGAAGTATGTATTGTATGTCTTGCTTTATTTCCTCCGAAGGGTTATTGGGAGTCCACATTGAGCTATCATTTCTGTTCTTGTCTTTGCCAGCCTTCGGAGACACTCTTTTTATACTCTGTCTCCCTTTTTATTACTCAAAGGATCTTCAGACTTTACCTGTTATTGCTTCGGATGCCCTTATGATGATTAGATGAAGGCCTTATTTATTTTAATTGTTCTTCTTTATTAGTATTCTCATGGTAAACTCTTTTAGTTACAGTCCGATTATTTCCGAAAGGCATGGACATTTGCATAGTGGAGGTTATCTTCAAGTCAGCATACTTCTTGATGTGGTTAGATCTAGGAATTCGTTTATCAACATATAATCTATCTGATGGGTTTTCCTTGGCTCTTTCACCTTTCCTTTCAACCATGTTCTTCGGAATACGTTTCCTTCTAGTATATTTGAGAGACGAACTTGCCTTATCGCTGTCCTTTTTGCTTAGTGAAGACGAACCTTTTGAAATACGATTGAAGGTCTTCGTTATCTGCAAGTTTGCCTGCTTCCGGCTCTTATCTCATTCTTCACATCTTTCAATGCTTTCCCTTAACTTGCTTCTTTCACCTCTTCATGCAAGGGTGTAAGGTCCAAAAGTAATGCCCTTCTGGTTAAAGTCAAAAGGGGCTTTCTGGCTAGAGGAAAATTCCCTTTTCATTCCTTCCCTTACCCCGAAAGGGTTATTGTCGAAGATTTAGCACTACTCCTTTCGGGGGTGCTATTGGCATTCGACTCCTTCACTTTAGCTTTGCTTTTTGATTTACGTTGATTATTTTTTTATGCTAATAACATACATAACTATGTTTTCACTGACCAATTATGATATTCCAACCCTATACTTTAATAGCTAGTAATATTGTTTTTTTACGCTTAGCTAGGCTGGGGAAGGTGGGGGTGTTGTTGTCTTTGTACAAATATTGTACGCTCTGACTACGTAAACAGGTAATGCCTGCAAAGTGGCACAAGCCGTGCTAACGAAATAACAACTTTACCATACTAATCTTATTTACTCCCCAAAGTCACACACGACCACTCATGACTGATAGGAAACCAAAATAAAGTTGATGAAATTTTCCCAAATATAACAGCATCTCCAACCGATAATAAATTTCAATGTAATATCATGCCACATAAGCAATTAGAAAAAGTTATCAATAATGCTTTATCTAATTCTAATGTAATCTGTAATATGGGTTGAAGATGACGTAAGCCTGCGAGCCTCGTAGTCATAGTAGTTCATTCCTAGCTACCTTCATTTCCCGCTTCTTTGCAACTAATGCCATAGACGATTGGATACTCCAAAATCACCTCTCATCTTCTACGTAGAGCTCCTCCTCGCTTGGTCCTTTCACCGAACAAGACAAGGCCATGCCTGCATCCCCCTAACAAAACCTGACTCACACCACCACCCGTCTGCCACCACAACCCCTTATTGGCGTCGCACCATCCGATATTATTACTACTGAAAACCTTTGCCTAACTGAAACCAACGTCGGCCTCAACAAATACCAAGTTATTCAGAAATGGCATGAAAAACCAGCCCTAGATCTACTGACCCAAAAATGAGCAGCTCCAAATCGATGCCGCGCCTACATAGAAATCCTCTGCTCAACGACTTAGGCTCAACAACCTTCAGTGAAGTTTTCATACTAATTTTTTTATGCGCAGATTTTATATTTTGGATTTTGGATTTAATCCTTTTTTCTCCTATTATCTATTTGGCTTGATGATGTCTATAAGGGAATACAAATTGAAAATAAGGAAAGAGAACAGCATTAAAAAAAGGCAAATTCTATTCGTACATCGACAATTGTCTTATGTACATGCTTGACTTTAGATATATGACAACTGTAACTGTACTGTACTTTACATATACACACACACACATATGAATTTCTTGGAGATAGCATATTTGCCTACAGGTGTCCTAGTCATATGACAGATCGTAACATTTGCATGAAAAGTCTTTTGAACTGCAAGCATATTCAGATAAGCATAAACATAATCGTATGAACAAGGATCAAAATCAGCCATCTGAAAAATTAGTAGTAAAATACAACATAATATATTCTAATCAACGCTGACATAAAAAATAAACATAATGTAAGTACTCACTGCTACACCAGATTTTGCATTTGACCCACTACAACTTGGAGCATAGATATTATAATCATCGATTTCTCTATATTTGTCATCTGCTAAAGCCACTGCATTAATGCATTCACTGTTCCATTTGTTATGGAAACCGCGCTTTTGCGGAAGCGATTGGGATCTTATTCACCAAATAACTTAAAGATGTTTTCAATGGAATAACAACATAGATGTGAAATCACACGCGCAAACACAAGATATTCCACCCAACCACCCTCTTTATTGATTCACGAAAACAAATTTTGTTTACACTAACTAGTTCAACAACCAACAATAAACAAACTATAAGAATCAATAACCTTATTGAGATAGGGAAAGAATATCTAGATGACTACAACTCTTGTTGGAGAAGGAGAACAGTGAAGAACGACGACAAACCCTAGGATTGATTATCTTGGTCTCAATTCCATGCTTTTAATCCAACCCTAGATATTGATTTTATAGGAGAATAGAAGGCCTAGGAAAATTGTTCAATTTTCCCCTTTGTTACTTGCAGAATAAGTCACAGAAAGACCAAGTCAAATTAGCAGAAAACCCCGCTCAGACGTCTGACTAATTTATGTCAGACGTGTGTGTATATATATATATATATCCATGCTCTCGGGTTCCAAACCCTAACTGCTCATATGTCTGACCAAGATTCCCTCGGACGTCTGTGCTGGGACATAGCACAAAACTGCTCCTTCTAGCCTCCTTTCTGCTGATGCACCATCTCTTGTAACACCAAGCACATCCAAGCCTTGTCTTCATCAACATATGTGATTTCATATCATAAATCACGACACTCCACCTCGATATGAAATCTCATTATTAAGAAAACTTCCAACACACAAGTCATCTAGCTCTTTCAACGACACCTACTCTCAATTAAACCATTACAAACACAACCCACCACCTGCCAAAGGTGTATCTTCCCCCCGAGATGGACCACGCAATACTAACATTCTAAAAGCGCTTGTAATACCACAAGGATTTCCACCATGTGGATTTTCCGCATTGACACCCATCTACCACTTGATCTGAGCTCCTTCCTTGATCACCCTGTATTCCTCGAGTATCAACAACATGAAGACCTCAGTCTAAGACATCAGAAATGACCAAATTAACCTCTCCATCTTGTTATGGACTAGGATCTTCAACCGTCACTCGCATTTCACTGTTTACCACAGTACCAATCAATCTATACAGGTTTCTCTCCTCCAAGACACCTCTCATCATAACACGACCACCCTTCTTCACTCTCAAAACTCCACCTCGAGTATCATAAGTGCAATCACGGCGATCCAACTGACTGAGAGAAATGAGGTTATGCGAATTAACGGGTACATGTCTAACTCAGAGACTTCCCTCCCCACGCCATCATGCATATGAAACCGGATAGATCCAAAACCAAAAACCAGTAGCTCTACTCCATTGGTTGTTCTAATCATGTCAACATTCTTCTCATAAGAAGAAAAACACTTCACATCCTTACAAATGTGAAAATTGGCTCCCAAATCCATCTTTCAAGGATTAACTTTGCTAAACATGACATCACAAGAAGCAATCCTAATGGAACCTGCAACAAGACCTGCCTATGCCTCATCACTACTACTATCACTTCCGCAACCTTATTCTTATCCCTTTGATAAGAATGACAATTTTTGCGTATGTGACCTTACTTATTACAATAATAGCAGGTGATGGCACCTCTACCATTAGACCCTTTCTTCTTCCTTCTTGTATCTTTCCCCAAGTCCTTTGCTAATGTAATGGCCGGAAAATCCGTGCCAATTTGAGTTGACTGATATTCTATGCATTCAACTTAAATTGCATGAAAATTCAGGTCATTAATAGAAAGAATTTAGAGGATGAGATAGAAAAGATAGAACTAATAGAATAAAAGAAGAAGAAGTCAACTGAACAGAATCAGAGTAAACACGAAACTCACAGCGGAATAAATAAAATGTATTATATAACATAACTTTGAGTTACAAAACTGTATTGTATTTACATACCATATATCAGAGTACAACACATCATATCACAGCGGAAATAATCTCTAAATACTAATGGTGAAGCCTTCTGCTTTGAGCTCCTCCAAGTGTATCTTTAAAAGCCTGAAACACTTGACTGCCCGTACAAATTTGGGCACCCAAGAGTTTAGGGAAAACAAACAAAATAAACTCTGGGTCAGTCATGGGACTGGTGTGAGTAAATTCTAACCATACGGTTTTACTATGAAGAAAATCCTTTTGAAACAAAAGGATAATAGTAAGACCAGCCCACACATAAACATGGACGGCTTTTATCTTACTATAACCCAAATTACTTTGATATCAAACCGGTGATATTATGATAATGTCTAAACAAATAATTATCCAAGTAGTAGAACGCTTGCATCTCACGCTCCATATATATATAGTATAAAATCATAAACCGCAGGGCGCTTATTGGAGAATGGATTCCCACTGACAAGGTATGGGAGAACCTTCCGAACAGTGTACTCTAGAGGGGATACACTGGGTTCAACAAGAACGTCTTGCAACCCGGCCACACATGACCGCTCACTCATTTAGCTTGAGTGTCGCGAATATATTGCCACCACGATTGTAGGCCATCCAACCGTCATCCGAAGATACAGAATCGAAAAGAAGTATAAATATGAATTTTCTCTAGATCGGTGACAATACACCCTGCTTGGGGATGACCCAACTAGCCATGCTGCCTAGCCCAACTTTTGTTACTTCCTGGTTGTGAGGCTAGAGGCTACGTCTATCTTCAGAACATCTGATCACCATTCACTTTGAATGCCACATCGTCAAATCCTTAATCACATATTGATTACACAAATGCACGATGGGTATAGGATAAAGAGAGGTTACCTTCTCCCCACCAACTTGGTATATTTGTAAAAGTCAACAGCGTAGCCGTTGGAAGTACTCTGTCAGACACTCGTCCATACAAGTTGTCCTGGGATTGGACAAATAAAAAAACACCATTTTAGAACTGGACGACCCTTGCATTTAACTCTGTCTTCAATTACCTTCAGCATATCTAATTCGCAGCGCTTATGCCTATACGGAGTGGTTTCGGATAATAAATCCAATCGGTCTCTCCGTATTGACAACGATGGTCAAAACACTTCGATGGCCGGTTATTTAACCACCGAAGTAAAAACAAACACTCATTCAAACGTATCACATACAAACGGGTACTTTTTATTTAACATTCGTTTTTATTATTCGAATTCCCATATCTTACCAGATATTTCTCAAATCCTGTTTTAGCCTTTTTACACTTCTTGGAAAACATTTTCAGTTATTATAAATTCTTATTCTCTCATGTTCCAGATAACATGCATTATTAACCTTTGAAACATTTCCATTCTTTCACATTCTTTATTCCTATACTTGGATAATCTACCCTATCTACATTGGAAAATATCTCCAATTTCATTTTAACCTTTTAATCGGCCTAACGCTCACTCTTAAAACATTATTCACTTTAAAATGTGAATATCGTTTCTATTATAAAAGTCTGAACACCTTTATCAAATAGCTCATTATTCAAATAGTAAATACCGTTATCTTGTTTACCGAAATCTCTTTCATACTTTATATTCCCAATCCACTTTATAAACTCGGTTCTCTAAGACAACTTCTTATCAAGTTTATAACCAAACACTGATTACATATCCTATTATAATTTATTGGTTTAGGCTAAGTATTACCGATCCTATCAGATTATAATTCCTAAAATGATTTACTTTAAAACATTCGACTTCGTCGAAGTATATTTCCACATTCTAATGGTTTAATTCTAATTACATTTCGAACATCTAAATGCTGCCATCGTTTTCTGATATGATTCTCCAATTTCTCTTTCTAAACTTATTCTTATATTATCTTTGAACAAATGTCGTTACTTATTACTCTAGAATAAGTGGATTTCAAACCAAACTGTTTCCATTTCCTAGGAAGTGCTGCTATATATAAAAATCACGCTTAAGTTTTGTTAACAACGTTAATTTATCGCTATAGTAAAAATTTGCAATACGCTGTAATATTTTCTTTATAACTAATCTCAACATTACAGTCACACTTACCTTGTCAACAGCGTTATTTTATCATTAGCTCAAACTTGTCATACACTGTAATATTCTCCTTTATAACTAATCTTGACATAACAGTCACGCTTAAGCCTAATCAACAGCGTTTATTTTATCGCTATAGTTCTAAGACTTGCATACGCTGCCATATTCCCTTTATACTAGTCTTGACATCTCTTTCCGTTACAAACTGATATCGTTCCTCGATAATAGTGAAGCCATTCAAGTTGGGGTATTCTATTTACCTCTCAGACCTTGATAGACAACGTTCTTACCTTAGAACAGATATAAGTCTGTAACTCTAATTCCTTATTACTTATAATATCTATCAGACCATATTTTCTTGTTAAATTTTAACTATGGTTTTATAACACCATATTCTTACTTTGAAATCTCTGTTGTTTATGATTATTATTTATATTTAACATTAACTCTTCGCTTTCTCCTTCCCACAGTTCTATTTATAACTTCTTAAATTAAAAAGGTAATTAAATCTCATTAATTTTGATTAATTTATTTCTAAACTGTTCCCATTAGATTAATTAAAGACCAATTAATCTAATAATCATTTTCCCAAATAACAGTTGATTAAATCAACTTCATTCCATCAGTAAATTCGTTAACTGATTTTAATTACTTCTTAACATTAGATTTATTTCTAAATTGTTTATCTTAAATATAATTATCCAAATATTTAATCGTCGGATAATTTCTTCTTTATAAACTTATTTAAATGTCAACAATCGTTTTTATTTATTTTATAAAAACGAACTCTAAAATACTGGTTTATAATAGAACTTCTATTATAATTTAAAACTTCGCTTTAATTATAAAAATATAATTTTTATAATTAACTTCGTTGATTTACCTGACGGCCAATCACTTCTTAACCAAACGATGGTTTTACGATCGACTGTTACCACTTTCTTAATCGATATCGTTTATTGATTTATCGAAACAAATGTTGAATTTTCGTTCAACATCAATATTCACATGGGGTTTTACTATCATTTGGGTTCAAATAGTGCATACATATAAAACAAATAGTACTCATAAATACTGAGGAATCCGGTTGGATTCCACCAACCGGTTTCCCGCATCCACAGATGTTAGTTAAACAATTTACACTGATTCCTACTAGGAAATTTTATGATCGATGGAATCAGTATCCAACCGATGATGGGTACATATGCAACGATATATTATATTCAACCAATTTAATTGTAATCTACCTAATCGACCATCACACAACATTTAGACAACATTTAAAATATAATTATAATATTTTAGAATAATCAGAATTAGTGAATTTACTCACCTTTGCGCGTTAACCGTTAAATAACGATTTGCGTCAGTTGCTTATACCGGTGTTTTCTACTGATTCACGTCCCCATCTGTTCTTCTCCCACTTCCAAGCGTTCGCCCCTTCGTGATTTGAACGTTCCGGAAACCCCGTTTCTTTTATTCATCAACCTGCCATCCTCACAGCTGATATACACCACCGCCATTTCGGTCTGATCTCGCAATCCCCTGAACCCAAACACTACACCATACATCCTTTATATTCCCTTTGCATAACCAAACATCCCTTAATTCACGAGAAACAGGCGCTCCCCCTTGCTTACGCATTACCTAATTAAGACGCGCAAGCTTCCCATCAGCTACTCACCACCGCATAAACTTGCTTTCTCCATCCATGCCACTACGTTTCACACGCTAAGCATGCATAAGCCCTGTTATTTCCTTAAATTCTAACACATTAACTTGCAAACTAAGCCTCATGAAACTCAAGCCTCCGCTGCTCTGACAACATCCGCACCATTCAACTGCCTTTTCACCTTAAACATAAATCATCAAAACATTTTTTCACTCAGAAGTGCCATATTGCGGTACCCAGACTCCACATAGCAGTACACACGTACTGATCTCCCAAGAGCCTGCTACCTCCTTACGTGTTAATTTGCCTACTCACCATGTACTTAAAAAACGAACCCAAGAATCATAACTCCGCACATCCGACAATTCTCCTTTCATGTACTGCACTCTCTTCCCTCATATTTCTTCGCCAATACCACCCCTTCATCGACAGACCCATCACCTGCTCTTCATGTTACACTCCATCACCATTTAAAACCCGAAACTACACAGTGCCTTCCTCCCCAGTGTTACTCAAACCCCGTATTCTCGGTCGCGACCCTCATAGCTGACGTGCCCCATTCTCTTTTATTAATATTATTATTATTATAGAAACCATGAAAGCTTCGTCCATTACCAGAAGTCCACGGAGAGAAAAGCTCCAGCCTGCTTCCGCATTTTATATAAGGATGGAGGTATGAGAAGACTTAGTTATTAAGGTATATGCATGTAGGGTAGCTCGTTTACTTCACCATGAAGCTTTAGGGGATGGTTAGCAGTAGGCTTTCTTTAATTCTAGAGTATTGTCTGAGTTTTCACATCATACATGATACTAATAGGGCATGCGCTAAGGACGTAGTGGGAACGTAGCCTCTGTACATACACGTCCATAGGCACATGGAGTTGTTTAGGGTGGAAACTTAAGTACAAAGAAGTTTGGGTTTATTTTATATATACTTTTAGTTTATTTATGGTTGCTTACTGTTTTAGTTCTGCGCGGATTTTAGTTCTTAGGGGTTAATAAGTAGTAGACGATGACTAGGTTCACAGATGGAGATGGGGTCTAAGTGATGGTTCTCAGAGTAGGTGTAGGATGTGAAAATACATCGTGACTTGAAATTGCCATGATGTAGCCATTCTTCCATTAAAGAGAAAGGAAAGCCTAGCAGTATGGTGTCTTGAATCTACGAAAGTCTAGTGTAGAAATTTGTATACCTGAGGAAGTGTAATTCAAAATGATGTTTTCTGTATCTTATTATAATATTTCTCTTCCATTGTGTCCAACATTTGTTTTATTTAACTAATATCTAATGATAAACAAATAGATTTTCAAATTAATGATACACTATATAGTAGAGACAATTCCCAATACTATACATGGTACGGGTACAATATCATATTTATTTATAGACCGCTACGGACTGAAGTAAAAATACAGTTGTGTCCAGCGAGGTGCCATGGTCCCGAAAATATAATAATACCGGCAGATTAACTCATATTGTGAAACCCCAAAATATCGATATAGGGTGCAAAATGCTTCAAATAAAAAGTTGCATATTTAATTAATTAAAAATTACAGAAAAATTCTAAAAATTAAATTATCACTACGTCTCAAAAGAACCTTATCCAAATTCGAAACCGATATCTAGTTATATCGAATAAACCGTTACGGTCGATAAATGATTTTACAACGACTTTCTGAATATTTGATTTGGATATAACTCAGAATCTATAATCCGAAATATCAAATTTTCGCTTCTGTTAGGAAGACACACTTAAAAAGATCTCGTCGTTTCTTGTTTTGAGGAAATCCGACTTATAACGAGTCCTGTACACTCAGTTGAAGTTCAGAACACTAAATTATGAACTGCAGCGTCGTTGTGAGCTTGATTATAATTAATATATATTTTTATACGTTCAACTTCGTTTTAATTAATATATACATCCACTTATATTAAGAATTCAATATTTAAACAAATTTAAATATTCAAATACAAACCGATAAAAATGCGGGACGTTACAGCTACCATTGCCTCACCTTGAACTGATTTCAAACCCGACCCTTTTCTCCTTAGTTCCTCATTAAAAAGGCTACTTCGAACAGTTTCCAAAGTGATAGCTCCACTAGCATTGGAATTACTCAATGAAATAACCAAATTATCCCAAGTTTCTCAAAGCGAACTCATCATAAAAAGAGCCTACAACTCATTATCAAAATTGACCTTCAGATTTTCCAGTTGATTGATCATAACTTGAAATTCATTCTGGTGCTCTGCGATAGATTTCTCCTCAGCCAATCTCAACTGAACAAGCTTTCAAACCAAAAAAGTCTTACTTCTAGCACTCCTCAACTCATTCAAAGACACCAAATTGTCCCACAAATCCTTCGCGGATTCACAACTAACCACATGATTGAATACTGAATCATCAAGGTACTACCAAATCAAGGCAATTGCTTTCTTATCCATCTTCTACCACTTTCCCTCATCCACATCCGAGGGCTTCATCTCATCTCCATCAATCGGATCATGAAGATCATTCTGGTAAAACATATCCTCCATCTTAGGTTTCCAAAACCCCAAATTTCTTCCGTCAAAAATAGTCATCTTTGGAAGCGCCATCATATCCGACATCAAAAATGATATTTTTTTTCAATCCAAAATCACTGAGCTTTGCGAAGATCTAGCTCTGATACCAACTGTTATGGAAACTGCGCCTTTTGTGGAAGCGATCATGATCTTTTTCACCTAATTACTTAAAGATGATTTCTATGGAAAAATAAAACAGATATGAAATCACACGCGCAAACACAAGATATTCCACCCAACCACCCTCTTTATCGATTCACAAAAACAAATTTTGTTTATAATCACTAGTTCAACAACCAACAATAAACAACTATAAGAATCAATAACCTTATTGGGAAAGGAAAAGAATATCTAGACGACTACAACTCTTGTTGTAGAAGGAGAACAGTGAAGAACGATGACAAATCCTAGGATTGATTATCTCGGTCTCAATTCCATGTTTTAATCCAATCCTAGATGCTGCTTTTATAGGAGAATAGAAGGCCTAGGCAAATTGTCCAATTTTCCCCTTCATTACTTGCAGAATAAGTCATAGAAAGACCAAGTCAAATTAGCAGAAAACCCGCTCAGACGTCTGATCAATTTATGTCAGACGCATGTCCATGCTCTTGGGTTCGAAACCTTGATAGCACAGACGTTTGGCCAAGATGCCCTCAGACGTCTATGCTGAAACATAGCACAAAACTACTCCTTCTTGCCTCCTTTCTTCTGTTGCACCATTTCCTCTAACGCCAAGAACATCCACGCCTTGTCTTCATCAACGTAGGTGATTTCATGTCACAAATCACAACACCATTCTCCAGCTGTATAATTACAGTTTTCCTTGATGGTTGCATAAATATCATCTGAAACTAATGCATGAGCCTAGTAGAATTCATAGACTCCTTCTATATTTGATATTTATCAATATTATGCATTCCAAATCTATGAACATAATATGAAGATGCTATATATAACTAGCAATAATACTTTAAAAGTTCTATCCAGATATGAACTTACCGCGACACCACGAAGGTTGATGACTGTTTGATTCGTGATCTTGTTATTGTTCAGTATGAGTTGAGCAAGATTAGGCACATAGTGTCCAGCATAGCTCTCTCCTACTATGAAAAAATCACGAGTTTTGTACTGGGGAAATCTTTCTAACCAGTTCACCAAAAACGTGTACGCATCGATTCTTGTTTTCGTACATCGCTTGTTTTATAATCCGATGTAGTGTTCAAGTATGGAAATCCAAATCCTGCTAGTGATTCCAGAACAAATTGACAACTGAATGTGCAGAATAATAAATTTGAATTTGCTTCATGTATACATGAACAATGATTTTGGTTTTGTTGCATTTAATTTTCATTTTGTTTCTGCTTAATCCATATGGGTAGCGGTCTTCACATAAGCCTTTCACCTATTATTAAACGCTAAAAATAAAAAAGAGCAAGAACATAAATGTATAACATTGTTCCATGCATATGGATTTAAAAGAAAAAGTTTTGCCATCCTTATTTACTCTAAAGGGTCCAAGTTCCTCCATGGTCCATAGGCCAGGGATGAGCATCCAGGTCCCAATCATCAGAAAGTAAATAAGTTAATTTCTAACCATATATCAATATTAGAGCCATATATTTATATCATGTAATTAAATAATATTGAAGCCATATTATGTCATGTAATTAAATATCAAAGATAGCGATGCAAAAGCTCAATTATCAGTCTATTATGAAAGGTGGGTATATTGAAATAGTTGGAAG
This sequence comes from Allium sativum, assembly GCA_030737875.1. Lineage (NCBI taxonomy): Eukaryota > Viridiplantae > Streptophyta > Magnoliopsida > Asparagales > Amaryllidaceae > Allium > Allium sativum. The sequence continues at coordinate 28,054 of JASFAX010002235.1, forward strand.
GTAGATTACAAATTATGTCATTAGTCAAAAATAGCATTTTTATCACACGTTAATTGTATGCACAACCTCTTAATTTAAACCAAAAAATTCTTTGTCCTCGACCTTATAAAATCTCGCATCCAAGAAAAGTTGAACCAAACACGTGCAGATACATGAAAAAGTAGGTGATCCGCACGTTATTTTCTTCGTGCACGACGAGTTTTGCCACGCGATCGGACCGTTGCGCTTAATTATTTTGAGCTGATCGGACCGTGTCGATCACGTATTTTTACTGCATCAGTTTTTCCGAGTCTATCGATGACGATTTTAAGAATCGATTCCATTTACAAGTCTTTTCCGAATGTGCAACGACTTCGACTGAATTGCTTTGTGTTTTTGATAACTTTACCGATGATTGATCGCGTCATTAACCAAAATCTTGGTGTGTGACAGCTTCGACCAAAAAGCGTGTCAACACTTGATAACTACTTTACATCGATCAAATTCTTATACAACGCAAAATTTTCGGTTATAAGCACCGGTGGTGTATAGCAGGTCATCAAACATTGTGTTGCTTGCAAATGGTTCTAGAGCTGAATGTAGTATTAAAGTTTTCTAAGATTATCCAAAAATCTATAATCTATCTGTATCTGTATTTGGAATATGAAAAATTATCTAATATCAAAAAAAAAAAATACAAATGCTGATATGGTCACATCTACATCTGAAAATGGCCCATTTGATTTTGTCAAATTTGAGTTTTCATCCATTTTAACACATAAAATCATTGTCATTCACTATTTTGTATGAATAAATGAATTTAATATATGTATAGAAACTAAAATTGTTTGAAATTATTTTTCTTAGCATTATTTTTTAATATATTTTTAGTACTAAAATGAATTTATATTGAAAAGCAGCCGATAAATATCGATATCCATTTGCATCCTCATTCACCCATTTTCATTATATGACATTGTCATTTTGAAAGCATGTACAATATCATAGATGTTTATTTTCAGGTTTCAAAATGTGGATATCAAAATGGAACATATCACCCTGTGCCATATGTAACAGATATTATGTGACATGCACAGAGCTCATCATTTTTACTATATATTTTGAATTTTAGGTGCAGATCAGCTTACTTTTGTATTAACCCTTTCTGTGCCATATATGAACATATGTTCCAATCTAATATATTTTCAACTTTCTTGTGCCATTATAATATTGTGGTTATAATGAGAATGTAGAACATCAATCAGTGAGATCATAGATCAGGAGATATTAATTTTCCCGTGTCATCAGAACAAAACAAATCAAACAAGTAAACAAAATTGAATTTTCACTTAAAGAACATTTTAATCCAACGTAATATGTTTCGAGTATAGCAATTTAAAAAAAAAATTAAGGACAATTTATAGAAATAAAATAAAAATACAGTTATTATTTTCGGTTGTACATAAATAATGATAAATGAGTTTATAGTGTTCTTTAAATTATCTTTAAAATTTATGTCCACTAATAATACAAAAAATATTGACATATACCATAATGCATAATTCCTTTGACCAAGGTTATCTATCGACAGTTAACTCTTTCTTTTTATCTAGATTTGGGTTATATGGAAAAGTTTTTGATTTTTTGATTACACTTTTTCTGGATAGTATTTATATCCACTTAAAATGAATTAATTCCACAATAAAACTGGTAAAAAGTAATTAATTTTAACTCAACATTTATTATTTCCTTCAAAGTAATGTTTAGATTTACACAGTTGATCAGTTCAAACTGTAAGCCAGTGTAAATTCAAAAACAGTGAAGATTTATGTCATTCGGTTGTTGATGGAAGTTTCCCAAGGAGAAAAGAAGTCATCATTGCTAGGGCTCTCTCTGGCTGATAACTTGGAACCGTATGTCCAGACCCTCTAACTGTAACAAGCGTTAGTCCTTCATATTCCTCCACATAGCCTCCAACCTATTCAATCGTTTAATCCTTTTACAGTTAGAACATAACTAACCTACAAATGCAAATAGTCAATATACAGATATAACACTGCTTTCTTTTTCTTTTTCTTTTTTTTTTTTTCTTTTTTTTTTTTTTTTTTTTTTTTTTTTTTTTTTTTTATAAAGAAAAAAGCATCACCTCTTCATTGTGATACCAGGCTTTCCAGTGCTTCTTGATTGGCAAACCAAGCATTCTGATAGCGTACCTTGTCGATGTTATTGGAACGACAGAGTCAACGTCGCCACTGCATGCATTAATATTGTTAATTAGTATTTGTGTGTTTTAAGCTGACCTTATTCACTATTTATTAATCAGCAAAAATATTAATGCATATACCTGAATAGCCAAAAGTTTAAGCCTCTTGCAGCAAGATCTTTAATAACAGGAAACATGGTCTGAGGCCTCTCGATGTAGTGAACGTTTCTGAATATAAACATACTTGACTTAAAGATGTACGATAATGGTAATAACTATACAAATACACACACACACACACATATATATATATATATATATATATATATATATATATATATATATATATATATATGCGAGTCTATTTGAACACAACAAATAGACACAAACAAGGGAATACAAAATCTACACATCATTGGATCTCTCCCTGAATTCTATCTCTCCATATAAAGACAAAAAGATCCAATGGTCAAGATTTTGTGTTCCTATGTTTGTGTCTAGTTTTGTGTCCCAATAGCCGCCATATATATATATATATATATATATATATATATATATATATATATATATATATATATATATATATAAAGAAACGATGAATTTCTTGGAGATAATATATTTGCCTGCAGGGTTTCCAGTCATGTGACAAATTCCGAACATTTGCATGAAGAGCCTTTTGAACTGCTGGCGTATTCAGATAACCATAAACATATTTGTCCGAACAAGGATCAAAATCAGCCATCTAAAAAATTAACAGTAAAATACATGATATATTCAAATCAATGCTGGACATAAAAAATAAACATAAACTAACGTAAATAGTACTCACTGCAACATCAGATTTTGTATTTTTCCCATGGCATCTTGGAGCATAGATATTATAAGCATCAATGTCTCCAGATTCCTTTTGTGCTAAATCCATTGCATCTTTGCATTTACTGTTTAATTCTCCAGCTGTATAGTTACAGTTTTCCTTGATGGTTAAATAAGTATCGTCTGAAACTAGAGCATGAGCCCAGAGGAACTCGTAAACTCCTTTTGTATTTGATATTTCATCAATATATGCATTCCCAATCTAATAACACAATGAGCAGATATTAAACGTACATGACTAGCAATTTATATTTTAGAAGTTCTATGCAGATATATGAACTTACAGCGATGCCACGAAGGTTGATGACTGTTTGATTTGTGATCTTGTTATTGTTCAATATGAGTTGAGCAAGATCAGGCACATAGTGTCCAGCATAGCTCTCTCCAGTTATGAAAAAATCACGAGTTTTGTACTGAGGAAATCTTTCTAACCAGTTCACTAAAAATGCATACGCATCAATTTTCGTTTTCTTATCACCGTTTGCTTCATAATCCGATGTAGTGTTTGAATATGAAAATCCAACTCCTACAGGTGACTCCAGAAACAGCACATTGGCCACTGAAAATGCACAACAATAAATTTAAATTTGCTTATTTATACATGAACATTGATTTCGGTTTTGTTGTATTTAATTTTCATTTTGTTTCTGCTTAATCCATATGGGTAGTGATCTTCACATATGCCTTTCAGCTATTGTTAGACACTAAAAATAAAAGAGCAAGAACATAAATAGTACCATTATTCCATGCATAAGGATTTAAAGATAGAGTTTTGTTGTCATTGTTAACTCTAAAGGGTCCAATTTCCTCCATGGCTCCATAGCCCAGAGACGAGCATCCAGGTCCTAATCATCCGAAAGTATACAAGTTAATTTCTAACCATATATCAATACAGAAGCCATATATTTGTACCATGCAATTAAATATCTAAAACAGAGACACATAAGCTCAATTATCAGTTTATTATGAAAGGGAAGTACTATATTGAAATAGTTGGAAGATAGGTTACAAATTATGCCATCAGTCAAAAATAGCGTCTTCTATCATTTGTATCACATACATTAATTGTATATGCGCAACCTTTTAAATTTAAACAAAACAATTTTCTGTCCTCGACTAGATAAGCCCACGTCCCAAACAAGCATGCCTATCAATATTAATTAATATGCTTCTGTTAAATTTGGTGATACAAAATCGCAAATTGATTGGAACAAATTTGCAAAGAATAGAAAGTAAATATTTTTATAATGGGAATGCATTAATTGCATTTGATGAGGTGGTAGAGAAATAAATGAAGGAATTAATTTCTTCCATCTATGCTAAAGAAATAGATTGATTTACTTCCTATGTTTGCATATTTGTTGTTATGGAAATTTGCCTCCATTATATTATTACCATATGTTGGTAATTTAAATGTTGACTCACATAGATTTGCACTGGCTATATATTGAGGGGTAGACTTTAGTGTAAACCCATCCTGGTCTGGAGCCAGTGATCCCCAATGGTGTCTCTTCTTGTTAAACCTGTTGAGGTTTGGATATGTAAACTCTTATTTTGTAATCTCTTGTAATTCTCTCATGTGGAATAAAATCTCTCTCTGTTGGACTGAACGTACACTATCTCGAGAATAGTGGAACCAGTATAAATATTGTTTCTCTTTTTTTCTTTACTATAATTATTTACTATTTTGTTGATGTAATAGAATAATTGCTATCAGATTAGATTAGTGTTCAATTGGCAAAATCTAGATCCTATTTATTGCGCTTCCGCATGTGCTCAATTTTCATAACAGATTGGTATCGGAGTGAGGCGATTTGTTTTAAATTGTGCATCAATTATTTCTACAAAGGTTGGTAGATTCAGTGGTGATTATGCTATTACTATTTTTGAGAAAAGGAGACTTTGGTGGAGGAGATAATGTCGAGAGTGAAGAGCATTCCAATCTGAGAACTTTGACGTGATATGGAGTTTATTGTGAAGAAGCTCTCTGATATGGATGAGGGAAGATGGAAGAGGACGAAGAAGAAGGCGGGTGACGGTTGAAGAACCTAGTCCATAGCAAGGTGGAGAGGTTAATATGGTCACTACTTATGGTCCTAAGGTGGAGGATCATCGTATCGACAAGGGTCCAGATGTTGATGATGCTCGAGGGATCCCGGAGATGAAGAGATCATGTTAAACGGAAGACGGGTGTCGAGTTTTGAAATTCACAAAGGCGATGGAGATCTTGTGGTATTGCAAGCATTTTTCAGACCGCTGGTTGATGCACGGTGCAGCTCAGGTGGTAGATGCATCTTTTGGAGGCGGTAGGTTGTGTTTGTAATTGAGGTGTGGTCGTAGTCCTTTCAAATCAACTGGGTGTATCTCGTTGCCCTGAAATCGAGGTTGGTTTTAATTGAGAGAATAATATTTTGGTCTTGGTGGTGTTGAGATTACTTTGGAATCTGCCGTTTTTTTTATTTTGGATATTTGCAACATTTTGTTGGCGGACGGTGACGTAGTCTGAGCTCGTTAACAATTGTGTGATGGGAGGTGGCTTTGCTGGAACCCATTTGGTAAATATTCATTTTTTGGTGTATCTCATTGTGAGATTTTGATTAAAGGTGGAGTTCTGTTGAAGAGTTTTATGATGAAAAGGGAATTTGACTCAAGGGGGGGTGCTGGAGATATGTGATTTTACATCAAGGTGGAGTGTTAAATTTGGTGATACAAAATCATAAATTGATTGGAACTAATTTGCAAAGAATATAAAGTAAAAAAAAATACAATGGGAATGCATCGATTGCATTTGATGAGGTGGTAGAGAAATAAATGAAGAGATTAATTTCTTCCATCTATGCTAAAGAAACGGATTGATTTACTTCCTATGTTTGCACATTTGTTGTTATAGTAATTTGTCTCCATTACATTATTACCATATGTTGGTAATTTAATTGATGACTCACATAGATTTGCACTGGCTATATATTGAGGGGTAGACCTTAATGTAAACTCATCCGGACCTGGAGCCAGTGATCCCCAATGGTGTCTCTTCTAGTTAAACCTGATTGAGGTTTGGATATGTAAACTCTTATTTTGTAATCTCTTGTAATTCTCTCATGTGGAATAAAATCTCTCTCTGTTGGACTGGACGTACACTATCTCGATGATAGTGGAACCAGTATAAATATTATGTCTCTTTGTTTCTCTGCTATAGTTATTTACTATTTTGTTGATGTAATAGAATAATTGCTATCAGATTAGATTGGTGTTCAATTGGCAAATCTATATCCCATTTATTGCGCTTTCGCATATGCTCAATTTTGGTAATAGCTTCATAATTGATGGATAACTACATCAAATAGGTACAAAAGGTCTTAACATGTATTTACCAGAATACATGCATTTGATAACTTTCTCAGGCAGTTGTATTAAGAGAATGAGAATCCCATAGTATAAATAACTAACTAATATGTGGTACAAGCTTACAGAAGAACAAGTTAGGTACTGTTGACAAGTTTTTCTGTAAATCTATCACATGTCAAGATTTTGATATGCGATGCGCTCATGTGACGAGAACATCATATGAAAACACAGAGCGATTTGGTTGAAGTCACAGCGTGTTCGGAAAAGGATTAAAGATGATGTCGAGTCGTAAAATCATCGTCGATGGACTTGGAAAAATTGGTATAGTAAAAATACGTGATCGACTCGGTCCGAGTAGCTCAAAATGCTTGATCGTGTCGACCGATCACGTCATAGAAAAATATATGGATTTTTGTAAAAACTGTGCTGCGCATTCAAAAACAGTTGATCGGCGTGACACAATCACAAAAAATGGGTCGCGCGACTCGCGACGCTTAAATCTGGAAATTGAGAAGGATTTTATCATAAACTGTATTTTCACGTGCTGATCATCTCAAAACAGCTGATCGGCACGGTCGGATCAGACAAAAACATTGGTCTGACAAATTAGCAAATTTGCCTGATCTCCCTGATTTGACACATTCAATGTAACAACCCGTATTTTCAATAACTTGTTATAACATAAATCGAGGCAGAATTTAATTTATAAATCTGAATCAAGGGAAATGGGCTATGCCATTGCGTTCGTCTCGGAAAAATACGCGAAATAGAGTCCGAGTTTTCGAAAATCGGAGTCCGTATGACCCGATTAAGGCCCAACGAAGTTTTCAGAAAATTTCAAAGTAAAAACAGATTTCAAATTCAAGTTTGAATTTGGAAATTAGGGTCAGATTGGGCCAGGCGGGAAAATTCCCGCCAGAGCACCCAAGTCGACAACCCTGTCGACTTGGGAGTCGACTTGGTTGACCCAAGTCGACAGCCCTGTCGACTTGGCTCAGCCGGGCAGTTTTGCCTGGTGCACCATTTTGGAGTTGTGTTGAGTTTGGGGGCCAAATTCGGTTTTAAGGGCTGAGATTGGAATTAGGGTTTAATCCTAAGGTTGAAACTAATCCTAATCTCTATAAATAAGATCCTAACCTAACCCTAAATCATCATTATTCATTCATACAACTAAACTATGGCAAAATCATTCCTCTCATGGCCTCCACTCTCTTCATAAAATTCCTAAATAAATTTCTATGAGAGATTTTCCATGCATACAAGTGTTTTCAAGCTTGTATGAGTGTCATTAGCTTGCATTCAAGTCAAGTTTCCATATTTACATCATAAAGCAAGGGTTTTGATCATTTTTGCATAAGGGCTTTGTCTCAATCTATATATATTTTTGTGTCTTCATAAGCATTGTAAGCCCTTTTCTACTTTCATATTTAAACTCTAAAGTTAATGAATGATGCAAGTTGTGTTTGATCATTATGATATGCAAGTTTACATTGATTGTAGTAGGGCTTACTCAGTCTTTTGGACTGACCTGTTTTCTTTCGCCTCTTTTCTTCCGTTCCCCCCCCCCCCCTTAGGTTCTCAGGGTGGGAATATTGGAGCTTAGCTTGGATTTCTGATCGCTTGCTTGTGGGATTTTAGCTCATGTACGGTCTTGACATGAAGCTAGCTATGGTTATCACTTATTTTGGGGATAATACTTATGTATTTCAGTTTTTCAGTGATGTTGTTTTTATCTAGACTTGTGTATTTGTAAAGTTGACATTATGTTGTACCAGACTTGTTTTGAAATAGTTTGAAATCTTCCGCTGTTTTACTTATCTTATTTACTCTGTTTACATATATACATATGTTCTTGTTCTGCCTTGATATATCATTATGCATGTTTACCCGATTCAAACACCCCTCCAAAGTCAGAGTGCTTGCAAGAGCCACCCTGGCGGAGGTGGGGTGTTACATTCAAAATGATGGATCTGCAAGGTAAATCAACTCAAATCATGTATTAAACAGGTCGGTCAATTAGGAAACTTGGCTCGGCTTGGCAAGGGAATTTCGTATCTTCATTTCGATTGCTAGGAGGGACTCGAAATCCAACATCACGCACCCGCCCCGGCAGCATTTTCTTCGATTCACACTGTGGGATTCGAAATATGGCAGAACTTGGAGGATACGAAATGGGGATTCGAAATGGGGTGAATCAACTCTAAGGATTTGAGATTTACGTCGTTCCGACACATGGGTTTTTGATACGAATACTGGCCAAACGGGAGGGATTAGAGATCCCTTATTTTTACCATGCTCCCTTAGCACAATGAACAACACGGCCGAATCACCTATTTTTTACTTGCTAGATACAGGCGTTCAACTATTTTTAGGGATTCGATATTTCTAAGGCCAGGAAAGTGGCAGATCTTCCTGGCTTCGATTTTTACCGTGATGGTCACCTATATTTGGCTGATCGGCAAGCTTTTCACCAGATTTTCCATATTTCACGATTTTTCGATTTAACCTTGGTTTTTCGACTCCGATTTTGGGATGCGAATTTCGTATCCCATAGGAATACGAAATTCGGACTAACACACCCAAAACTCACCTTTAAAGAGCTCTTAGCTTGGCATTTTAAGGGGTTGGTTCCCATTTGGTATTGTGGACTTGTTGGAGCTCTCAAGCATCATTAGTGATTGTCATCTTCTTCCCCATTATTATTGGACATAACTTGGACCTCTAAATCGTTCCACAAATGTTTTACTTTAACTTTTGGACATTCACAAGGACTTTTTCATTACTTTCGGACTTTTTTTGGATGTTTTTTGGATTTCTTGGACATTAAAGCTATATTTTGGACATTATTGACCAAGTCAACACATTTCCCACTCAAAGAAGTAGAAGAAGGGCATTTTGGTCAAAGTTTAGAATTAACAAATATTTTGTTGTTCTATTATACAACTTTGTATACAAATATTGTCCAAACTTGTACGACAATTATAATCGACAATTATATGATGAATGATTACTATGAAGTGAATGTAGGTGTTAGTGTCGAACCACAATAAAAGATGTGTCCTCCCCAAGTTTCTTTACTTTGGATTTGGATTATCGTTTTTCTACAAACGTTCACTCGGGGTTTAGCGTGCGCGAATAGCGCCAATTCCCCATGTCAACACTTTGGCATGCTAGGAAAGGGGGCGCCTAGCTTTGATTCTGCTTCGGATTGGATTCTCATATTTGTCTTCGGATTCTACCTTCGTTTTTTGTTTTGGTTTCAACTTTGTTTTTGGTTTTCAACTTAGACTTCGTTGCTCGCTTTTCATCATGGTCAAATGGAGAAGGTTCGATGCTACCTCTGAGGCACATAGTACAAGTTGTAAAGGAAGTGAAGAACATTCTGCGATTGAGGAACTCTCAGACTTGGTTACTCGAGAGGAATTGGCGGAATTGGCTAGAGGTTTGATTGCTTGTCTGGATCAGCAAACAAAGGTTATGAACAAATTTCGCGCTCGCATTGAGAGGAGACTGCATGGTTTGGAAGATCGACCGACCAAACATACATCATTGGAACAAGTGCTTATGTTCTATAGTTTATAAGTCAGAACTTGGGGCAATCTCGCAAACTCAACAGAAGGCGACATCGATCCTTGGTTTAGCGTCGTTCCCGCTACTCTCAGGGGCCTCCTCAATTATGATGAAAGCACTGTTCTAGAAGTTTTTGCATAGTCAAGCAACAGTTTCTGATAAAAGCAAGTTCTCTTTTGGGAACAATCGCTCTGCAGCTAGGAAGAAGCTTAAGCTCCTGGTTTCCCTGGAACTTACTCGCACCCTAGAAGAGAACTTCTTGTAGGCTCGATCCATCGCTTCGTTCAAATAGCCTCCTAGACAGAAGCCTACTTAGAAACAGAGAGATTCTAGTTGGTGTTGTATATTCCATGATCTATATGGCCACAACACGAATGACTGTCGACATCTTTGGGACATAATCGTGGCATGTGTGAGAAACGGTGAACTAGCGCGGTTCATTAGGACTTGGGCTATAGCACCTGGACAGACACAACCTCTAGCTACTACTCAGGACAGACCCGAGCCCAGCGTTCGTGATCTGACTCTTAACTAATCTTCATTTTGGCTCCGGTATCCCAAATTTAGGCCTCCGGGGTACCAGTATCTTATGCCTTGTGGAGATGTTGGTTATTTGCCTCTTATCCTCTGGTTATCCCTAAATGATCCAGAGCGATCATCGGCTTTGATTGGACTTCAGGCTTTCTGGTTTTCCAATTTATTGGCTTTGATTTTCTTGTTAATAAATCTGGCACGACTATGGCTCTTCAGTTTTCTGGTTATAGAAGTTCACTTCGAACTTCTCCCCGCTTTGGTTTCTAGATTCTTGTTCTTCCACAAAACACATCTTCTTTCGGTCAGGCAAGACATGTTTTTGAGGGAAAAGTGTTGACATACTTTTTGGTAAATCTGTTACATGTCAGGATTTTAGTTGACGATGGGCTCAAGTCTCGAGAACATCGTCGGAAAACACAGAGTCATTTGGTTGAAGTCGTGGTGTGATGGGAAAAGAATTGGAATTAACATCAATTCGTAAAACCGTCGTCGATGGACATGGAAAAACTAACACAGTAAAAATACGTGATTAATTCAGTCAAAACATTAGTCTAGCAAATTTAGTTGATTAACCCTATTTGGCACGTTCAAACTGATGGATCGACATGGTAAAATAGATCATATCCACGTATAAACCATGGGCTGATTAGCTAGGAAATTTAGCTCAGCTTGGTAAGAGAATTTAGTATCCCTACATTTCGAATCCTTGGAGGATTTTGAAATCCAACGTCATGCATCAGACCTGGTCGCAATTTCGTCGATTTGAACTAGGGGATTCGAAATGTGGAAGGTCATGGGCGATATGAAATGGGGGTTCGAAATGGGTGAATCGACTCAAAGCGATTCGAGATTAGCACAGCTCCAACACGTGGATTTTTGATATGAATTCTGGCCGACATAGAGAAATCCCTGATTTTTATCAGGTCGCCTTGGCACGATGGAAAACGAAGTCGGAACTCCAATTTTTGCTTGCCAGACACGGGTTTTCAACAGTTTTTAGGGATTCGAAATCTCTAATGCTATGAAAATGGAAGATCATCTTTTCTACGAATTTGACTGTATCGATCACCTATTTTTGGCTGATCGATAAGCGTTTTCGCCAAATTTTCCAGATTTCATGGTTTTTCGACTCAACCTTGGTTTTCCGACTCTGATTTTGGGATGCGAATTTCGTATCCCAAAGGGATATGAAATTCAATCTGAAACACCCAAACTCACCTGTAAATACCCCTAGTTTAGCATTCAAAGGGGCTGGTTCACATTTTGTATTGTGGTCTCCTTGGAGCTCTCAAGCATCATTAATGGTTGTCATCTTCTTCTCCATGACTATTGGACATAGCTTGGATCTCTAAAATATTACACAGATGTTTTTCTTCAACTTCTGGACATTCATAAGGACTTTTTCACTGCTTTAGCACTATTTTGGATAATTTTTGGATTTTTTGGACATTGAAGCTATAATTTGGACATTGTTGACTAAGTCAACACTTTTTCCACTCAACAAAGAAGAAGAAGGGCATTTTGGTCAAAGTTTAGAATAAACAAACATATTGTTGTTCTATTACACAACTTTGTACAACAATATTGTCTAAACTTGTATAACAATTGTAATCAACAATTATATGATGAATGGTTACTATAAAGTGAATGTAGGCGTTAGTGCCGGACCACTATAAAAAGTTGTGTTTTCCCTACATTTCTTTACTATGTATTTGGATTATCGTTTTCCGACAAAACGTTTACTCGGGGTTGGCGTGCGTGAATAGCGACAATTTCCCATATCAATGGGTACCAAACATATATGTACATAAAACAATAACATGAATAATCAACAGTAAACATTAGTTATCCAAATTAAACAGAAGTTACAATGAAGTGTATATTGTGACAAGTTAACAGATGATGCACATAGTACTACTTCTGTTTAGGGATTAATTGAAAATATATGTATCATCAGTTCTAGGAAAAAGAAAAATACTAACACAGGATGATTTGACAAAAAGAAATAATATACATGCAGGCAAAGTAAATTTGTCTAAAGTATATGCATAGTCTTTATGTTTTGATTTTACAGTCAAAACGATTAGTTTAGCACAAAAAAGTTATTTTTTCGCTTAAATAAACGATATATATACATACATAATGGGAAATATCAAGAATAATAGTTTTCGTTTATGTATGTGGACACTAGACAATTAGACTAAAAATAGGATTTGGTACCTCCGTTAAGCCATAGAATAAGGGGCTTGTTGGAAGAATTTTCAGGAGACTCCACAAAGTAATAATACAATGCTCTACCATTCTTCTCATCAACAGTTACATAACCACCATATTGATCAAAGTTAACATCTGGTTGTCCAGGCAATTTGTTGATCTTATCTGCCTTCATCAAGCCATCTTGTTTACTGATATGAAAAGGAGAATAAGTGTTGGACAAGGCTGATGATGCATCATAATGATAACCACCATCATAATTGGTACTCAATGACTGTTTGGATAGTTTTATGAGCTTTTTTAGTTCATCTGCTTGGTTTGCTTCATTTTGAAATGGAAGAAGAAGGACGAAGGAAAACAAAGAAAAAAACAAGTTGAATGCTTTCATTGTATTTCCTTCCCGTTTGGTCTGGATATATGGTTTTTGTAATGGTTGTATATATAATATTTTGAAGTTGCAAATTTTAGGAATGAAATTGATGATGTGATCACCAAACTGGTAACGAAGTCTATTCTCATTTGTAAAATTTGCCCTAATATAATAATGCTTAAGTGCTTCATTTTTATCAAGATACATTTTTATTTATATCCATTACTTTAGTATGATAATTCATAATTCTTTTTATTTAGCATATCCAATTTTTTTAATTTTGTACATCCACCTGAGGATTAACAAATTAATTATAAAAAAAGTTTGTTTTGCTTTCTAGTTTTTTCACTAAGAGCGATAGAAAATCAAATATATGCCTACAAAACGAAATAGCAAAATCGTTTAGTTGACTTAAATGTATTTTTGACCTACATTCTTGCATATTTTTTTATACATTACCATTCGGAACATCGTCAAGAGTAGTGATAATTTTCACAATTAACTTATTTTTCTTTTCTTTCGCCTTTAGATAAGAGAATGTTGGTGACGGTGGCACAACTGACTGTATTCGTGCATTTGGGGTAGTACTGATTTACTTATTTTTAAATATTGATTAAATGGTATCATTCAAACTTGAGTTACATAATAAGGTGCGTGTTGTTGTTCCAAAACAACATTGAACCAAGATGGAAATTAACATAGTACATTTTGGGGTATATGAATATGATAATAATATAATATTCTATAATTTTATACCATCTAAAGTAAAGTAGATGTTGTGAGAAGATTTCAATTTCCAAAAAAAAGGAAAGAAATCGAGAAATTTTCCTTTCTTTTATACATACTTAGCATGTGAGATATAGATATGTTATTATATCTTGTTAGTGCTGCAACAAGATAGATTGAAATGGATGTGCATAATACGCTAAAGTGCAGTATGTTTTCAGTGTGTTGAGCGTGGTAGATGTCGACTATTTTCTCCATCATATGACTTTAACATGTGATTGAAACTGTGATTGATAATCCCTTTTAAAATTTTGCTTCTAAGGAAAGAGAATAAAATTTGTATAAAAAGAATGACAAAAAAAGTATTAAATATGTGGATTAACTAATTGATTTTTAACTAAATATTAAGTGCATGTTAAACAAAAAATTCTGGGGCATGAAGAGATTAATTAAGTGGATGTAAATAAGATATACATTTTTATAATTTGTATCTCAATTTAATAACAAACTTCATCAACAACTTTCTAATCATTTACATTAATAACCTCCATATTTGCAAAATATTCCCCAACATATTAGTTGCATGCATTTTCCACTTTCACCCTGATTGCAAAATAAATTAACACATACCTTTGCGATACTTTACCTTTATGTAGCTTCCATCCTACCAACAATCGTTTTTTGTATATTTCATTGGAGAGTAAGTGTTTTTTCTGTTCAACTGCGAAATAGTTTTTCTTTGGGATTTTTTTAATTTGGGCCGCTTTTACGAATGTATAACAAAAACAAACCACCCTTTAAACTAATTACAAAAATATGTCACTATTAGCCACATCAGATACTAGTGGCATCTTAGATGCCACCAATATTTTTTTTGTTTTTTTCAGTGGACGTCATCTCAGATGCTGCCCACTACACATATTTTTTTATGAGCGACATCTGAAATTCCACCAGTGAATGACATTTCAAATGTCATCCAAATCTGTATTGGCTGTTAAACAAACCCCCAAACCAATTCGTCATTTCAAACATAAAACCATATTTTTCAAAATCGCAAATTCCCCCTAATCTTCAAATCCAATCAAAACAATTTTATTTTCTGCTAAAATTTATTGGAATGACGTACTCATCTTCTCAAGTTCCTTATATTAGTAAGTAGTATTGAAATATTTGACATGACCCGAAATCCCCGTCTGGCCTGAACAGAAAAAGAATATGGATAGTTTGAGAATATAACGCATTGGAACTCAGAACAAGAGAACTTTTCATTGCTATTACAACATTATTACATTAGAGTACAAGAATATCAGGGTGTGAAATATATACACAGCGGAAAAATAAATATTAGAAAATAAATTACAACAATGTAATGAAAATAAAAATTTATAAATACAATGCACAACGGAAATACATCAATTAACACAAGTGAAAGAAATACATGGATATAAAGATTTTCGAATATAGCTCCAGCAGTAAAGTAGGATCCTATTAAATAGAAATCTGCAAAACCAAGACTATTAGCTTTCCGTGTGGAAACAATGAGCATCCAGAGTTTAGGTAAAAACAATAAACTCCAAGTTAGTCATGGGACTAGTGTAAGAACTTAAAACAGTTACTGAAACTTGACCTTTAAAAGTTGGAAAAATCATGGGACCACGCCGTATAACATAAAAAATGTTTACTCCACATGAATACCAGTCTAAAATAGAAACAACGCAATGCTTTTTGAAAAAAGAAGCTATTATAGGACTTAGGTCCCATCACATAATGCAACGCAAGTCGGAGGATAGAGCTTTACCTTATAATAGCCAAACATGCTTGATATGTTTTAAAACATATATTTTTGATATTATTATAAGTGTATAGTGAAGAAAACAACTTCGAATATAAATATATCAATCATAGACGACATAGTACCCCATCCTACTATGTTGCCATATAGTTTTACAACAAAAACCGAGAAGTTGCGTATTGGAAATCAGATTTAATCTATGAGTCGAGGCAAAAGATCTTCATGACTGATTAGGGCTATCTCTAACGGGATGCCCCGGATCAACACACGTGACCCTTGGATCTTGCAGGACCGGTCCGCACTTACTTTTGTGGATTGGTGATTCCTGAACAATACGTTTCTCGGTCCTATCGGACCTATAACCTAGTCAGTATGTTGACCATACGAGCCTTTTACAGCCATATATCTGAGGCATCTCGCTATCCAATCACCCACATAACTAAAAATATCTGGGCTCCATACCATGACATCACTCTTAGGTAAAAAGAAACACATGCGTTCCCTACTGTCCTTAATCCCCTTTCTGACTCATATCGGGGTGTGAAGCTCACGAATTAACACTAAACACAAAGCTACACTATATTAAAGCCATGCTTTGATCATCATCTACAAAGCTCGCCTTTACAGCAAAAGCTTTGATCCATGCACCTTAGCATTCCACATTATCAATTCATACTGTATAACCAATGTCTACTAATATACAACCTCTGAGCTTGTACATCTCAAAGAAGTGTGTTAAGCTAGGAGAATAAATTCTTCGCCACCAAACAAATGTATATTTATTAGAGATCAACTAATATAGCACAAACTACGGTGTCATAAACACAATCTATTAGCAAGTTCGTTCTCGGTCTGAATGAAACGGAGGCACCTTATTCATCATCCCATATGTCCAGTATAAGAGAGAGGCTGTAGCGATACAGATTTCACTTGGACTTAATCAATTTCTAAGTCGACCAGGGCTGTTCAGAACTTGGATATGCTAACTTTGGGCATACAACACATCAGAACAAACAACAGAAGACTTTTATAAACATCATAAGAGTGTTATATTAGAGTATAGAATATCAGGGTATATTGAAAAATAATAATACAATAGAAGATTTATTTAAAATCAATGTAATAAAATGTACAGCAGAAAACAAACAAACTAACATAGCGGAAGACTATCAATGCTCTGAACACAGCTTTGAGCTTCGATCCAGAATCGTGCTAAATGAAATAATCTGCAAAACCAAAACTACAAGCTGCCCATGTGGAAAATATGGGCACCCATAGTTTACGTACAAACAATAAACTCCAGATCAGTCATGAAACTGGTGTGAGAACTAAAAATAGTTATTAAACTTTACATTAAAATAAGGTAAATCACGGGACCATACCGTATGTTACGGAACAGGTTTACCCCCATGAATGCCAGTACATAAACAACAACCAATAATATACATGTGAACCCACAATGCATCAACCAACATGCAATTTTCCAATCTACCCATTTAGGCTTAACCCCAAACATAGATTTTCCAAATCCAATTCACTTTACAGAGATTACTTCTTTGGACTTTATTTCCCGATTTCTTATTTCAAATCATTTGAAATACATATCTATCTTTATATCAACGTAGAGTTCACTTCTGGGTCTCAAACCAAAATCTTTGGAAATATGAATTCCAAAACATAACAATGCATACAAACAAGTATGTAACCAAATATCGTGCACGACCCTCAAACCAAGTTGTATGTGCCCATCCAACTTGATATATATATATATATATATGTGTGTGTGTGTGTGTGTGTGTGTGTGTGCACCTCCTAATATGGAGAAGGCTACACTGACAATGCTCCATTCCACACTCTAGGGAACTACACCACCCTCATATTTTTAGTCCTTCTCGGGTTACCCGAATCTTTAGCCACATACTTGCTAAATCATTTTATATCCCGAAGTGGGGAAAATCATTTCACAACATAATAATCACAAGTACTTTCAAATTGTAGTAATTCACATTAGCAATTCACACATATGATCAGTCACTATTAATCACATAACATTTGAGATCGTACGTCCCAAAGAAGGGTGTTAAGCTAGAGAAGAAATTCTCCGCCACCAAACAGATACGTTATCAATAGCAACTAATCGGTTATGTGTTGAACTATAATGCAAAATCATAATACACTTCCAAATCATTTCGAAATCATCGGGTTTAGCCCTCAAAATTCTTTCTGTTTTATAAAACATTTTTATAAAATGTTCCCTATCCAAAATCGGGAATACATTTCTTTTCACTTAAGAAAAATAACATTTCAAAATCATTCATTAAATTTTGAAATAAACAACATCGCTAAACACCTTATAGTCAAATCGGGAAGTGTTCCACAAGGTGCTAGAACATAGATATTTTTACCCAACCCAATGCTAAATGTAAAAGCATATTTTGCTTATAAACTGGTCGAGCACATTCCAAAGAGTCAATCAGTCACAATTAATATCAGCAACCAAGTGTATTTGGTTCAATCACATTTCATGTTTTGGTAATTTAATTACCATCTATACATTCACAATCTAATTTATTCAAACTCCAATTAGTTTCAATCTATAAAATCATTTCTTATTGATTGTTTAACTTTCTGAAAATAATCCTGCTTTAACTGGGTTAAATAACCAATGTCATTTAAACACAGTTCACAACAAACCCAAAATCCATTTCGATATTAAATATAAAGCTCAGAATAGAAATTTTATCGGCTTATATTAAATATCAAATTCTGAAACCGACGAATATCGTATTGGAATAACAATATCAATATCTTCCAAATTCCCACAATAATATCCGTATAATCACGCAATCCAATATCGAAATATTCCGAATATTATTTCTACTCAAATCCATTCCAATTTATATACCGGAAATTTCTTGTTATATTAAAACCCTTTCCAAATCCAATTTATTTATTTAAAAATTATTGGATTATTAATCTAGTTAATAACTAGTTCAATTTGATAAAAATATATTTTTACCTTTACAAATGTGGAATTTTTCATCCAAATTCTTTCCAAATCATTTATTATGATTTTGCACGAATTATTAATATTTTTAATAATTTTATCAATGCCCTTTCAGTCGATTTCCATAAACGATCATCGAACTGCATTT
>JASFAX010002236.1:0-46812 GCA_030737875.1 Allium sativum
CTCTATTTCGCGTATTTTTCCGAGACGAACGCAATGGCATAGCCCATTTCCCTTGATTCAGATTTATAAATTAAATTATGCCTCGATTTACGATATAACAGGTTATAAGAAATACGGGTTGTTACATTCTCCCCTCCTTAAAGGATTTCGTCCTCGAAATCTTCAAGTTAGGAAGAACGCATCCTACCATCCATCTACTCAAATCATCATTCACGAGCAATCATTGTCCTTAAAGATTCTAATGCAGTATGAACATATGCAAAAGGTGTGTGTATATGTTCTTATCTAATGCAAAGATCGTCAATGCAAAGTATGTTAGTGAAATGAATCCATTATGTATGCAAATAGTCCTGATCATATAATACTATATGTGTGCACAAACATTCGTCCATATGCAACATCCATGTGCTGAATTAACCATCTTGCAACCATAAGAATTGAAAATGTACACACGTCCATATGCAATATGAGAGTGTATTTCGAGCCGATCTAGTGCCTAGTGTGTGTTTATGCATCCACGAGCAACCACTTGCATCCACTTGCAACCATCAAACATAACATGTCTCAAACACATGTTTACATCCATAGGATTCCTATCTCAACAAGATACAGTCGAGTAATGGAAGCGAGCACAGATAAAACAAAAACTTGGTACATATACTTACAGACTACTAGTACAGATCAGATTTTCCCCAAATGATTCTTAGGAAACTAAGCATGGTAGAAACCCAGAATGTATTCGTCATAGTCACCCTCATGCCCAACACTGATACTCTCAAACCCCAATTTATCACAAACAGATGAGTTATAACTCTCAGGGAGTTTGAGACTATTACCAGATCAGAAGCAAGACTAGCATTAAAGTACCGAGTTTCTATTACAGAATCAAAATACCAGAAAAAGAGTTTCAAACTGAAAATCAGACAAGGAAAGTTAAACATCCTACAGACAAATTATTCTAGCCCTAATCTATTCACTCGCCATGCGAGTATTCACTGTTCCTTCTGATGTAGTCCCTTTCTTCTTCGGGCAGTCCCTAGTGAAGTGTCCCATCTCTCCACAGTTAAAGCAAGTGCCTTTCCTCTTTCTGCAATCCTTGTTTAGATGAGTTGAGCTTCCACAAGTAAAGCACTTATTTTCCTTCTTATCCTCAGGCTTCTCCTCCTTCTTTTGCATTTCCTTTTTGGGCCCCGTTTTCTTGTTTTGAGACTCATTCACCTTGACCTCCTTCTTTGCACTCTTGTTCTCTTCATTGAGTAGGGCCATATCTACCAAACTCTCAAACGTGGCCCCCATGGGCACATGAGACATAACTAACTCCTGTAACGGCTCATTCAATCCTCTAGCAAAACGAAGAGCCTTCTTCTGAGTAGTACTCACCATCTCCAAGCCAAAACGAGCTAACTGATTGAACTTGTTAACATATTCTTTGACAGACATGTCTCCTTGTTTCAAAGCAACAAACCTCTCCATTTGCAAATTCTCTTCAGCAGAAGACAGAAACTTAAGCCCGAATCTTGTCCTGAAATCGGCCCAAGTCTCAACGGGTCTAGTACCATTGGTGACTTCCCACCAATAAGCGGCTTCATCTCTCATAAGCCAAACCGCCAACAAGATCTTTCTCTGATCATCTAATCCAAAGATAGCGAATAAATCCTCGGTCTCTTTCAACCAATTCCGGGCCTCTACAAAAGTCTCGGTACCTAGAAAGTTCTTGTCACCCATTGCTTTGAAGTCCTTGCAAATCTTCGTGAACTCTACTGGAGGATGCTGAGGGGGAGGAGGAGAAGGAACCTCAGCGACAGGAGGAGGAGGAACATTAACCACCAGAGGAGGAGTAACATTTGCGGGGCCGGCTTCGGTCGCCCTAGCCTCCATAAGTCTCCTATACCAAACAGGAACTTGCACTCCCTCTGGGATAACAAAGTTATCTGTCATACTGAAACGAAGGAAAAGATAGATTCAGAACGAGGAAACTAAGAATAGATAACTAAGGATTGTGCTAATGGCTTTTTGGGGAATAGCCTTTAAAATAACTAGACTTTTCTTTGGAAAATACTTTATACTTGGTTTTGAAAATAGTTTTCCAAAAGTTTTCTAAAAAATCTTTTTGTTCCTTCTCGTAAATCATATGCTCTGATACCAAATGTAACACCCCACTTCCACCAGGGTGACTCTTGCAAGCACTCTGACTTTGGAGGGGCGTTTGAATCAGGTAAACATGCATAATAATATATCAAGGCAGAACAAGAACATATGTATATATGTAAACAGAGTAAATAACATAGATAAGACAGCGGAAGATTTTCAAACCATTTCAAAACAAGTCTGGTACAACATAATGTTAACTTTCCAAATACACAAGTCTAGATAAAAACAACATTACTGAAAAACTGAAATACATAAGTACTATCCCCAAAATAAGTGATAACCATAGCTAGCTTCATGTCAAGACCGTACATGAGCTAGAATCCCACAAGCAAGCGATCAGAAATCCAGCTAAGCTCCAATATTCCCTCCCTGAGAACCTGGGGGGGGGGGGGGGGAACGGAAGAAAAGAGGCGAAAGAAAACAGGTCAGTCAAAAAGACTGAGTAAGCCCTACTACAATCAATGTAAACTGATAAAGTTAACTGGCATGAGAAGCAAGGATGAACATAAGGATAATTACATACTAGCATGGTGAATATCTAACAGATAATTCAAAGGAGTCATCACATAATCAAGGTGAAGTTTTTCACCACAGGTGTACCAGCATTCTAACATGTCATGTATAAACAAGAGTTTATCCCTTGGCCTAAACTTGGCCCAATATCAGGTGTTGACCTAAGTCTAGATCCATCTTCTTAGTACCAATACTAGTATAACAGGATTAGGTGTTACCCTAATGTCTACATCGAAACAGGACGGAACAGAATGACCCATAGATAGAGTTCGGGAAAAATGGGCCTTTACCACCCTAACAGATAAAGTACAGAAACGGAATGCTAACAATAATGGGCCTTTACCACCCTAACAGAACAGAGTACAGAAACGGAATACTACAATTAGGTGTACACTAGTAGTGGGCCTTTACCACCCTAACAGACGGTACCACGCAGAAACAGACGGGTGTTACCACCCAACAAAACAGACGGTACCTACAGAATCAGACAGAGCTAAGTGTACCCTAAATCCTACCCAAGCGATCGGCTCCCTAATACATAAATATCCTATGTCGGCCCCACGATAGGGTGTATCACTCCCTAAAGTGGCAACCAATTGGCACAGGCATATTTACAGATGTCACGGCGTCTTACATCCTCAGAGGCAGACCGGGATCCATGCACGCACATGACCCGGTTGGAACGCACCATCAACACCCATCGCCATTATCAGAATGAACCACTTCTAATTAGTTCAGTAAGCGTGCCCAGACCCCACCTACAGTTGGGTCAAAGTTTTGATACCAGAAAGGGTTACTGACTAATAAGGGTCCCAAACAACAAATGACACAAGTATTCCCCCCTTGTGTCCCCAGACTATCAGATTCAGATTAACTTATTAACAGAGTTCAGACATACAAAGTTCAGACGATCAGTTTTCAGACTAACGGATCAGATGACAGATTTACGAACTTGCCTAACTTGGTATGGGTCCTACAGATCCGCAAAACAGGTTCGTTTAATTTATCAATCAAGTTAGTTTATCCAGACCAGGTATCCAATCGGTTCTCAGCCTTATCAAATTACTGAGTTGGATTGGTTAAGTATAGTTCAACTTAACCCTGTTAAATTACCGAGTTCAGATTGGTTAAGTGTAGGTCAACTTAACCCTAACCACTAGTCGTATTTTACGGTTAAGTGCCATTAAGAAATCAAACCCGGTTTCACTTAACCTACCCATTCATGTCAAATTGGTTGAGTTCATAAATCAAATTTACTTAACCTTATCATGTAGCATTAATTAATCTAATGCACCTTAACCTCTCACATTAGACCTCGTTGTGGTTACTAGTTAAGCCGGGCGTGTCCGGGTAGCTTTACACCACAACTTGGTCTAACCTCGGGTTCAAGGTACAACATGACCAACTTCTCACATTGGGTCCTATTGTTTGTAGCAACTAGTTAAGCCGGTCGGTTCCGGGTAGGTTTACGCTACAAACTCAACCCAACCTCGAGTTGGTCACACTTATCTTTTCTAAGTGTCATGTCCATCATGTTTCCAAAACATGTTACAAGTTTTCAAGTAATTGGGTAGACCTAACTTAATTGGTAAATTCCCAATGGGTAGACCTAACTTAATAGGTAAATTCCCAAGCTTATGTTTTTATGTCTTTTACTTTTACCCAACCCCAAACGCAATCCCATCGCTTACATATCGCAATAGCGCATAAAGGATAGAAAGAGGGAACTTGGCATAATCATGACATAAAAGGTGTTGAAGCCACAAGTTCAACATGGTGGCATATGAAATGTACATATGTTCATATACTTGCATATTACATTTTTAGGCCTCAAATGCATGCATAAAACCAAACTTGGCATATTGGTGATACATGGTGCTAAATGACATGTAGATATGGCCATAAGTTCGCATTTTGCCTCGCATGCAAGTTATCATAAGAGATATGATAACTTACATGTTGCCAAAATGCAACCTTTAGCATAAAGCTTGAAGCTTTATGTTCATAAACCCAAGATAAGCTTGCATAACATGATAGCATGAACAAAATGTTCAACCCAAACTTGCATAGCATAACTTGCATATCATATGACAACTTGCATATCAAACTTGCATAACATAACTTGCATATCATATGACAACTTGCATATCAAACTTGCATAACATAACTTGCATATCATATGACAACTTGCATATCAAACTTGCATAACATAACTTGCATATCATATGACAACTTGCATATCAAACTTGCATAACATAACTTGCATATCATATGACAACTTGCATATCAAACTTGCATAACATAACTTGATGATCTTGCATAACACATCATAGTAAACTTGCATATAAACTTGCATATCATACATTTAACTTTAGAGTTTAAGTATGAAAGTAGAATAGGGCTTACAATGCTTATGAAGACTCAAATGAGTATAGCAAATATAAGAAAGCCCTTATGCAACCAATTTAACCCAAAAATGCAAGCCAAAATGATCAAAACCCTTGCTTTATGATGCAAATATAGGAACTTGACTTGAATGCAAGCTAATGATGCTCATACAAGTTTAAAAACACTTGTATGCATGGAAAATCACTTAGAAATTGATTTAGGAATTTTATGAAGAGAGTGGAGGCCATGAGAGGATTGATTTTGCCATAGTTTAGTTGCTAGAATGAATAATGATGATTTAGGGTAGGTTAGGGTCTTATTTATAGATTAGGCAAGTGTTTTAGGCAATAGGATTAAACCCTAGTTCCAATCTCAGCCCTCAAAACCGAATCTGGCCCCCAAGCTCAACACAATCTCTAAATGGTGCACCAGGCTAAACAGTCCGGCTGGACCAAGTCGAAAGCCAAGTCGACAGGGCTGTCGACTTGGGTCCAACCAAGTCGACTCCCAAGTCGACAGAGCTGTCGACTTGGGTGTTCTGGCGGGATTTTTCCCGCCTGGCCCAAACTGGCCCAATATCCAAATTCAAACTTGAATTTGAAATCTGTTTTTACTTAGAAATTTTCTGAAAACTTCGTTGGGCCTTAATCGGGTCATACGAACTCCGATTTTCGAAAACTCGGACTCTATTTCGCGTATTTTTCCGAGACGAACGCAATGGCGTAGCCCATTTCCCTTGATTCAGATTTATAAATTAAATTCAGCCTCGATTTACGATATAACAGGTTATCAGAAATACGGGTTGTTACACATTGTGTCTGGGATGGGGGTATTTAGCTAGGGGCGACAGTCGTTGGGTTTGAATTGGTGTCCGTGTGGAGAAACAGTATTTTAAAATATAATAAAACCATCGGCCAATGGAAAAATTCCTTTCATAATTTATAAAAAAAAACCAAAAAACCCGTCTACTCCAGGCCACGAACGGCGGAAGTGCTCCAGATCTTCCCTGCTTGATTTCTCTCTCGTTTCTCAATGAAAACACTTGATTCTTGATTCATTTTAAAGATCTAGATCTCCTCTTCAAATCAATATAGAGTTTGGAATTTTTCGTGGCCTATGGAGCTCGAATCGAGCTCGCGAACGGCCGACGTTTGGACCGCCGCCGGCGATGCCAGGGACCATCGAACTGGCCCACTTATCCACGCGCGCGAAGCTCTCTCCTCCCTCTTCCACGCTGTACCTTCCGATCGTAGTATCGTGCCTCGGTTTTCGCGAAAACTACAAACCTAGTTTTGAACCATCGTGAAAGGTGAGACCATTATTATATTTGAACTTTGAAAAAGCATATCTTTATGGTGTGTTAACGAAATTCGATGAAACAGGAAACATCGTGACCGCAAGGAGGCTCTCTACCACATAGAAGAGACCGCGGATTTTTCTGAACCATCTACGATTTTTAGCACTCTGAAAACCAAGGTAGGAAATCTAAATTAAATGAAATTGAATGAAAAATGTCGTGTATAAATTATATAAGCGAAATATAAATTATATACATGTTGTATACCACATATAGATGCGTAGTATAAGTTGTATGAGCGAAGTATGAATTATACATGCATTGTTTAAATGATATGTGTGTTTGAATGGAAAATAATATATATATATATATATATATATATATATATATATATATATATATATATATATATATATATACTCCCCTCGTCCACAAACCATGGACGATATTTATTGTTTGTGAATTGGTGTGAAAAATTGGGTGAATAATGCGAATGGTTGATAGAATTGTTTGTGGTTGATATTGTTTGGTTGTGGTTGAAAAATACCCATTGGTGATTGAAACAAATTGAAATAACTGTGGAAATGAAAAAAAAAACATGCCGCCTGCGTGCGAACTAGATGCATGAAATCCCCATTGTCAAAAACCACGAGGTTTTAAGGTAGAGCGAGGAGCCGTACTAGGGACGGTGCCGGTTTTAACTACCCTGCCGTCATGCTGCCGAAATTTTGAATAATATTCATGTGTTAGAATTATTTTCATATATTGAAATTATTTTCATGCGTTGAAACTAAAGTCATGTGTTGAAACTATATCCATGTGTGGAAATGCTCATGTGTTGAGAAGTGATGTGTGAAAATTAAATTCATGTGTGAATGAATAAGGTGTTTAAACAATAAAAATCACATTTTTATAATATATATGAAGTATGTAAAATATTCGCCTTATATACAAATAGTTTCAACAATAAAAATTTCATCTTTCTTATATGAATAAATTACATAAAATATCCATGTGTGGAAATGCTCATGTGTAGGGAAGAGCGTGTGTTGAAAAGTTTCATGTGTTGAATAAGAAGATCGAACAATAAAAATTACATTTTTATTGAAATTTTGAAGTGTTAAAGGCATTCATGTGTTGAATAAATATTTTAGATGATGAAAATACTATTTTTATCACATTTGTTATTTGCTAAAAATATGCTAGTGTGAAATAAATATTTGTGAAGTGAATATTATTTTTAACATGTATGGGAACTAAATAAAATAGTCATATGTTGAAATATATTTTAGTTCGCCAAAAATATCATTTTTATTGAAATGTGAAGTATTAAAAATAACCACTTGTTCAAATAAATATGCATGAGTTGAAATATTCATTAATTAGCTAATGACATGATTTTTGCCTATGTATGCAACATTAGAATGAATGGCGACTTTAAACCAAATTGAATCAAATTTGAAGTTGAATGGAAAATGATAAGTGATAAGAATTGCATATATGTGCATGCATATTTATTGAACAGGTTATAGCAAAGTGGCTAGAGAAGAGGAATAAAATTTTGTGCCCGACAAATAGGTACACGTTTACTGTTTCGTTTGGGTGATGATTTTATGAGCCTATTGGCTAGCCGCTTGGCTTTTTCTTTTTCTTTTTGAGATGAGACGCCCGTGTGGCTTTTTGGGAATTTTCCCAGCCCCTCCCGTACAAAGGATGTTATGGCGAAATTTTCCAAAATTTAAAGGTGTTAGTGAAATATTTGAAGTGAAAACGATATTGAAATCGTCGAATGAACTATATATATATATATATATATATATAATTAAAACGAATTATGGCCGTGCAGTTCGTATTTTGAAACCATGATTTCAAACGACTAGTTCGGGAAATCCGACCTTTGGATTTTCCCGAAACCTCAACCGTTGGGTTCGCCTTGGAAATACCTTTCCAACGGCACCAACTTTGTAAAGATCCGACGGTTGGATTGTCTGGAATGTTTAATTCAAATCTAAAAAAAAACAACACCAGAATCGATTATATTTATATATAAATATAAATATAATTAAATTAAATCGAATAACGACGCTGCAGTTCGTAATTTGAAACCGTGATTTCAAACGACTAGTGTGGGAGATCCGACCGTCGGATTTTCCCAAAACTGAAACCGTTGGATTCGTTTTAAAATGATCTTTCTAATGATATAAAATTTGTGAAGATCAAACGGTTAGATTTTCAGATATGTGTGAAACAAATTTAGTGAAAAACAGTGCCAGTGCCTCAGCACGACCTGAAATGTCGTTTAATTAAATATGGCCGTTTTTAAATAAATAAAAATGGTGATATATCGTTATGAAATATTATTGGCGATATAGAATGGAAATAAACCGATTTTGCTTGAATTGCTTGATATGTGATGGTTGAATGTATTTAACATGAAAACTATACTAAGGAACTGAAATGTGAATGTTGAATAATTTAACCATGTGATGAATTGATTTGAAAATCTAAATATACATGGATTATTTGAAAAGGCCGAGTTCATTCTCATTTCAAATAATCGATCGATGGTGGGAAGTTGAAGAGTTGAAGACGGTTGAAGACCGACGATCTTCACATTGGATGGATGGCCGCTACTGATGCTCATAATTGGAGTAGCTACCTTGAAGGAGCTGAAGTAGTAGCCGTCCGGACGTATTGTTGATTGTGCGGATAAGCGAAGCATTTGGTGCCTCTGGTTTCGTTCAGACCCATAACGAACTTGTAAATGGACTGTGTGTCTGACATTGGATTTTGTTATGTGCTGATTGATCTCTATTTAATATATATCTGTTTGGCGGCGGAGAATTTATTCTCTTGCTTAACGCCCTTCTCTGAGACGTACGAGCTCAAAGGTTATATATAGATAGAAATAAGTCGCATGGAGTGGATTGCCTGTGTGGCACGCCTAAGTGGCATTTGATCAAGGCTTCTGTTGCAATGAAAAGTCTTGTGGTTAATGATCAAAGCATGGTCTGTGTGGCGTAGCTTTGTGTATAACGTGGATTCGCGAGCCTCACACCTCGGTATGAGTCAAAAACGGGAGAAGGACCGCAGGGAGAGCACGACGTTTCTTTCTAGCTATGGTGGTGTCAGTGACCTACCAGCCCTGACATTTATATATACTTTTCACCTGTGTGGTTGTTGGAATGCGAGGCACCTCGATTATAGGTCTGTAAGGACCGAGAAACGTGTGTTCAGGAATAACTAATCCTCAAAACTAAGAGAGGACCGGCCCAGCCGATTCCAAGGACAGCTGTGTGCGGTCCTGGGACATTTGCTAGAGTGTCTCGAACGGAGAGGAGCTTGCCCCTTGCCTCGACTCATGATGGAATCCAATTTCCAATACGAAATTGCGGATGTGATTGTATTACTAGTATGGAGACATAGTGGTATGGGTCATTCATGCCGTCTATGATTGATATTTATGATTTAAATTTGCTTTTGAAACATATATGCACTAGTAATAATATCAAACACTTTTGTTTTATATGTATGAAGCATTTTTGGCCATTATAAGGTAAAACTCTATCCTCCAGCTTGCGTTGCATTGTGTGATGGGACCTGAGTCTTATAAGGGCTTCATTTTTATAAAAAGCATTACGATGATTTAACCATTTACTTTATTTCATGCACTTGCACTCATTGGAGTAAACCCCATCCGCGAAAGTGGCGTGGTCCTTTGATTTGCCTTATTATTGTTGTTTAGTAAGTTAAGTAGATTTCTCATACCAGTCCCATGACTGACTCGTAGTTTGTTTCACCTTGCAAACTCGGGTGCCCTTATTTTCACATGGGCAGCCTAGTTACAAGTAGCTGACATATTTTGGGCATGGCACCACAGTAGAGGTGTACTTTTGGCTTATGGCGAGGCTTGACTACATTGTGATGATTGTGACTTTTCCGCCATTATTGTATATGTATTATGATTCCGCCACAGGCGATGTAGACTGATGTTTAGTTTATGTACCCTCTATGTATTATGATTCCGCCATTGGCGATGTTGACTGATTATGTATTATTATACACTAAGTAGTATCCTGCACTGTGCTCTCTGATGTGGTGATATATATATGATTCCGCTGTCATATTGTGTAAATTATTCTATTTCTTGTTTATGCTATTATCTGTATTCTGCTGATGATGATTAATGTGTTATATTCCAATGATTATCCTTATCTCCGTAGCATGGGGTTTTGGGAACGTCACTGTTGGTATCGGAGCTTTGGTTAACCTTAGTTCTGGAATTTGACACATTAAACACTTCATCAGAATAGAATCAGTAGTATTCTAAGACGAGTAGCTCATTAGAGATAGGACTAGTAATGTCCTAGAATGAGCTAAGAAGAATAGCAAAAATAATTTGATCAGTCCATCGTTATCTTTCCTTAAGTTCTTCTACTTTACCATACAATAAAATTATCATTTCTATAAGCTGACTCTTTTCTTGCTTATACAGAACTTGAACAATGACTACCTGAGAAGCCGCTGGCAGAGGAGGCCGAGCTGGCCGTGGCATATGACAAGGTGAAGTCCCAGCAGAATATGGACCCTTAATACAACCCCCGACAGCTCAACAATTCGAGCTGGACCGCGTGGCTAAAAGGTACAAGAACTAGGAGGCAAAACCTTCTCTGGAACGGGCACTGTAATTGAGGCCTTAGCATGGCTAAAAACATGCAAGAAGATACTTGGAGGCCTGAGGCTGGGTGATCAAGATAAAGCTTTCATGGGTGCCTGGCTTATGCAGGAAGAAGCCGAATTATGGTGGGAAACTCTCACCGCAAGGAACAGAAATGCTGGTAAGACCTGGGACGAATTCAAAGAATTATTCAAAGAGAAGTATGTCCCAGAGCAAGCCCTGGAGCGCATGCACGACAAATTCGCAAACCTCCAGCAGGGGGATCTCTCGGTGCAAGATTATCTGAATAAGTTTACACAATTAGCCCGCTATGCTCCCGAGCTCGTCGCCACCGCAAAGTCCAAGAACAAGAGGTTCGTCCTCGGGCTGAAGCGAAAGTACCAGGATAGGGCAATGGCCCACATCAAACTGGGGTTAAATGAATTAGTGGAGATGGCATGCAACTATGAAGACCTGGATCAAAGGCACCTGGATCAGGATCGTGCTAAAAGCCAAGCCGGGAATAAACGCAAGCCTGCTGCGAATCAAGGTGAGTCAAGCCAAGTGGCATCCTCGAATCCACAGACCAGTAAGCCGCCAAGAGGAAACTTCTATAACTGTGGCAAGGTGGGGCATTACTCAAATGTTTGCACAACCCCGAAACGGCAGAGGACCAATTCTCAAGGTTCAAGCCAAGGCTCCTAGAACCCTCGCTCGTGCTTTAACTGCCGCAAGACAGATCATCTTGTCAGGGACTATCCTTTGCTTAAGAAGGCCGCAGTAGCTCACGTATATGATGGGTCGAACCAGCCAGCTGCTTCCGATGGAGCAGGTAAAACCGATGTTTTGGAAGGTACCCTTACAATTAAAAATATTCTTGTTTCTGTATTATTTGACATGGGTGCATCACGTAGTTTTATTGCTAGTAACACAGTTCACAAATTAATGTTAAAACAGAGAAAGCTCAAAGATTCAGTTAAAGTTCATAATCCGATAGGGGGTTCTATTATTCTCAGTTCATGTTGTAGAGTGCCAATCTCTTATTCTTCCTACAAATTTTCTTTTGATTTGATCACCATGGGTTTTCCCGAATTCGACATTATTCTTAGGCTAGATTGGTTAACGAAATACGAAGCTGAAGTAAAGTGTGCGGAAAGGATAGTAAAAATTCGAACGAAGCTTGGGTATATTACTGTACCATGCCATGTTTTGAATCCAGATAGAAAAGAATTTTGGTCTGCGTTAGAAGTTATCCCCACCTCCTTAGAAAAGATTCCTGTTGTTAGAAACTATGCGAATGTGTTTGAAGAAGTTGAAAACTTACCTCCGCAAAGAGAAATAGAATTCAGAATCAATCTAATTCCCAATGCCAGACCAGTGGTTCATCCAATTAGAAGAATGACTCCAAAGGAAAAGGAAGAATTAGGCGATCAAACTCGCCAACTGCTATGGAAGGGTCTGATCAGACCTAGCTTTTCTAGTTGGGGTGCAGCTGTAGTGTTTGTCCCAAAGTCAGAAGGTACTCTTCGATTGTGTGTAGATTACCGAGACCTCAACAAACAGACGCTCAAAAACAAATACCCGTTACCCCGCATCGATGATTTGCTAGACCAATTAAATGGGGCGAGAGTATTTTCCAGAATGGACCTAGCTACAGGGTTCCATCAATTGAGAATTGCAGAAGAGTGTGTTACTTTGACAGCTTTTAGAGGTCCAGACATATTTTATGAATGGTTAGTAATGTCGTTCGGCCTATGCAATGCTCCAGCATACTTCGTCGATCTAATGAGTAGAGTGTTTAGTGGAGTTCTGAATAAATTTGTCCTCGTATTCATCGATGATATTTTAATCTACTCCAAATCAAAACCCAAGCATGAAAGACATTTAGAACAAGTATCGGAGATTCTGAGAAAGAACGTCTTCAAAGCCAAGTTCTCTAAGTGTGTCTTCTAGCAAGAAGAAGTGAAGTTCCTTGGCCATGTCGTGTCAAAGGAAGGGATTTCTGTAGATCCGAGTAAAATTACAGCAATTCAAGACTGGAAACAACCTACCACACCCACAGAGGTTAGAAGTTTTATGGGGTTGGCTAGTTATTATTGAAAGTTCGTTAAGGATTTTTCGAAGATATCCGGTCCATTAACGAAGCTTACAAAGAAGCATGAGAAATTTAAGTGGACTTCCGACTGTGAAGAAGCTTTCCAGGAATTGAAATCGAA
The DNA here is from genome assembly GCA_030737875.1 of Allium sativum. Taxonomy (NCBI): domain Eukaryota; kingdom Viridiplantae; phylum Streptophyta; class Magnoliopsida; order Asparagales; family Amaryllidaceae; genus Allium; species Allium sativum. Next base: position 13,223 of record JASFAX010002236.1, read on the forward strand.
ACTGACAACTGCTCCAGTGTTAACCATTATTGACGACAATCAGGATTTGACGGTTTGGACAGATGCTTCTATTAGAGGTCTTGGTGCAGTGTTAATGCAAAGAGGCCAAGTAGTTGCTTATGCAAGCCACCAACTGAAACCGCATGAGAATAATTATGTAACTCATGATCTTGAGTTGTTAGCTATTGTTTTTGTTTTGAAAATCTGGAGGCATTACTTGCTCGGTGAGAAATTCGAACTATTTACTGACCATCAATCATTAAAGTATTTGTTCACCCAGAAAGATCTGAACTTAAGACAGCAGCGTTGGCTAGAATTTCATGCCGCGTATGATCTGGATATTCTGTATACGCCGGGAAAGGCTATTGTAGTAGCTGATGCACTTAGTAGAAAGAATGAAATCATCGCCAGTTTTATCGTTACGTCTTCATTGAATGACAAGATCTCTGTTCTATAGAAAAACGATAATTTTGTTAAAGAGGTGATCAGAAGAATTCATGAAGGCGGAAGCTCCAATTTCCAAGTGGATAGTGAGGGAGTTCTGAGATTAAATGGGAGAATTTGTGTGCCCGACATCCCTGAGCTCAAAAGAGAGGTGCTAGATGAATGCCATAAATCCAAGATTTGCATCCATCCCGGTGTGAGCAAAATGTACAATGATATCAAGCGCACTTTCTGGTGGAAGGCAATGAAGAGGGACATTTCTTTGTATGTTAGTAGATGCCCCACTTGTCAATTAGTCAAGAGCGACCAACAAAAGCTAGCAGGATTGTTGCAACCGTTGGAAGTCCCAGGTTGGAAATGGGAACATATTTCCATGGATTTCATAGATGGTTTGCCTCGAACCAAGAAAGGTAATGACAGTATTTGGGTAATCGTAGATCGCTTCACGAAGACTGCCCATTTCATACCTGTCAGATCCAATAGAACCGCTCAAAGTCTAGCACAGATATATTTTAAAGAAATTGTTAAGCTACATGGAATTCCCATCAGCATAGTCAGTTATAGAGACCCAATTTTTGCTAGCAAATTCTGGGAGGCATTACAGACAGAATTGGGAACAAAGTTGAATATGAGCACCGCTTATCACCCTTAGACGGATGGCCAAACTGAGCGGGTGAACAGAATTCTAGAAGATTTACTGTGGGCCTGTATTATTGATTTTGGTGGGTCATCGGAAGATCACTTGCATTTGGCAGAATTCTCATATAACAATAGCTATCAAGCAAGTTTGAAAATGTCGCCATTTGAAGCATTATACGGTAAACCATGCAGATCTCCAGCATGTTGGGTAGAACCTGGCAATAGACTTGTGTTAGGACCCGATATGATTCGAGAAGCATCTGATAAAGTCGATTACATCAAGAAGAGATTGAAAACCGCACAAAGCCGACAGAAAAGTTATGCAGATTCCAGAAGAAGAGATTTGAAATTTGCTATTGGTGATCATGTTTATTTGAAGGTTTCTCTGATGAGAGGAGTGATCCGATTCAGTAAAACTGGGAAGTTAGCACCCAGGTTTATTGGTCCCTTTCTTATACTTGAACGAATTGGAACTCTTGCTTATAGGGTTCAATTACCTAATTGGTTGCCTGGGGTGCATGATGTATTTCACGTATCTCAACTTAGAAGACATGTGCATGATCCGGATCTTGTTGTAGAAGAACCAGCGCAACAGGACTTGGAAATTACTCCAGAATTAGCAGTCAGAAGAGAGCCATTAAAAATTGTTAACAAAGAAACTAAAGAGCGAAGAAGCAAAAAGGTTCATTTAGTTAAAGTGTAGTGGAGCAGTGATCCTAGAGACTGTACTTGGGAGACAGAGGAAAGCATTAAGCAAGCCTACCCCAAATGCAGAGTGGACATCTCTGACTAACTCTGGTGCAAGGTACCTTCACAATACTTTGCATTTACATTTTGTTTCCTACTTTACTGTTGTTTCCTTTTCGGGGACGAAAAGTTTTAAGTGGGGGAGATTGTAACAACCCGGAAAATACGAGCCAATTTAAAATCTTTAAATTGGTTATTTCAGTGCAATTTGAACAAATGAAATAGAAGATTTCAATAAAATAATGAATTAGAAATAGTGTGTCAGTTTGAAATTTTGAATTCAAAGTTTGACTGGCTGCACCGGGTGGAAAATATAACGGATTTTAGTGAAAGCAAAAATATTTAAAATTGTCTATGAATATCTTTCTAACGAATCAGAAAAATCGAAGTTTCATAGCGGGAATCAAAAGTTATGACCAAATGAATTTTCAGAAAGGTCGCTATATAGAATATATAGCCCTTGAAAATAGACATTTTGCAAACGACCTCGGAATTCGACGAAACCACTTTTGTTGGGTCCGGGATGTCAAACTATTGCTAGGTTTCATATTTCATAATTTTTGAAGCTAGTATATTAGCGTGGCAAAAGAAAATGTGTTTGGTCAATTTCTGTTAAATTGGATCGACCAGAAAATGGCCATTTTTCAAACGATCTTAGAATTCGACGAAACTAGTTTTGTTAGGACCGTAGTGTCAAAACAAAGCTAGAATTATTTTTCTGGAATTTTTCAAATCAGTTTGTGGCCCTGGCAAATTGAAATGTACGTTCAAATTGAATATAAAATGTTTTATATTTTAATTTGAAAAATAACTAACTGTAACAGTCGAATTGGCCAACGAAATATATCCCATTGTGTCCGGGATGGGGGTATTTAGCTAGGGGCGATAGTCGTTGGGTTTGAGTTGGTTTCCGTGTGGAGAAACAGAATTTTAAAATATAATAAAACCATCGGCCAATGGAAAAATTCCTTTCATAATTTAAAAAAAAAAACCAAAAAACCCGTCAGCTCCAGGTCGCGAACGGCAGAAGTGCTCCAGATCTTCCCGGCTTGATTTCTCTTTCGTTTCTCAATGAAATCACTGGATTCTTGATTCATTTTAAAGCTCTAGATCTCCTCTTCAAATCAATATAGAGTTTGGAATTTTTCGTGGCCTGTGGAGCTCGAATCGAGCTCGAGAACGACCGATGTTTTGACCGCCGCCGGCGACGCCAGGGACCATCGAACTAGCCCACTTCCCCACGCACGCGAAGTTCTCTCCTCCCTCATCCACGCTGTACCTTTCGATCGTAGTATCGTGCCTCGGTTTTCGCAAAAACTGCAAACCTAGTTTTGAACCATCGTGAAAGGTGAGACCTTTATTATATTTGAACTTTGAAAAATCATATCTTTATGGTGTGTTAACGAAATTCGATGAAACAGGAAATATCGTGACCGCAAGGAGGCTCTCTACCACATAAAAGAGACCGCGGATTTTTATGAGCCATCTATGATTTTTAGCCCTCCGAAAACCAAGGTGAGAAATCTAAATTAAATGAAATTGAATGAAAAATGTCATGTATAAATTATATAAGCGAAATATAAATTATATACGTGTTGTATACCACATATACATGCGTAGTATAAGTTGTATGAGCGAAGTATGAATTATACATGCATTGTTTAAATGATATGTGTGTTTGAATGGAAAATAAAATATATATATATATATATATATATATATATATATACTCCCCTCGTCCACAAACCATGGACGATATTTATTGTTTGTGAACTGGTGTGAAGAATTGGGTGAATAATGCAAATGGTTGATAGAATTGTTTGTGGTTGATATTATTTGGTTGTGGTTGAAAAATACCCATTGGTGATTGAAACAAATTGAAATAATTGTGGAAATGAAAATAAAACATGCCGCCTGCGTGCGAACTAGATGTATGAAATCCCCATTGTCAAAAACCGCGAGGTTTTAAGGTAGAGCGAGGAGCCGTACTAGGGACGGTGCCGGTTTTAACTACCCTGCCGTTATGCTGCCGAAATTTTGAATAATATTCATGTGTTAGAATTATTTTCATATGTTGAAATTATTTTCATGCGTTGAAACTAAAGTCATGTGTTGAAACTATATGCATGTGTGGAAATGCTCATGTGTTGAGAAGTGATGTGTGAAAATTAAATTCATGTGTGAATGAATAAGGTGTTTAAACAATAAAAATCACATTTTTATAATATATATGAAGTATGTAAAATATTCGCCTTATATACAAATAGTTTGAAAAATAAAAATTTCATCTTTCTTATATGAATAAACTATATAAAATATCCATGTGTGGAAATGCTCATGTGTAGAGAAGAGCGTGTGTTGAAAAGTTTCATGTGTTGAATAAGAAGATCAAACAATAAAAAAATTATATTTTTATTAAAATTATGAAGTGTTAAAGGCATTCATGTGTTGAATAAATATTTTAGATGATGAAAATACTATTTTTATCATATTTATTATTTGCTAAAAATATGCTAGTGTGAAATAAATATTTGTGAAGTGAATATTATTTTTAACATGTATGGGAACAAAATAAAATAGTCATGTGTTGAAATATATTTTAGTTCGCCAAAAATATCATTTTTATTGAAATATGAAGTGTTAAAAATAACCACTTGTTCAAATAAATATGCATGAGTTGAAATATTCATTAATTAGATAATTATATGATTTTTGCCTATGTATGCAACATTAGAATGAATGGCGACTTTAAACCAAATTGAATCAAATTTGAAGTTGAACGGAAAATGATAAGTGATAAGAATTGCATATATGTGCATGCATATTTATTGAACAGGTTATAGCAAAGTGGCTAGAGAAGAGGAATAAAATTTGGTGCCCGACAAATAGGTACACGTTTACTGTTTCGTTTGGGTGATGATTTTATGAGCCTATTGGCTAGCCGCTTGGCTTTTTCTTTTTCTTTTTGAGATGAGACGCCTGTGTGGCTATTTGGGAATTTTCCCAGCCCCTCCCGTACAAAGGAGGTTATAGAGAAATTTTCCAAAATTTAAAGGCGTTAGTGAAATATTTGAAGTGAAAACGATATTGAAATCGTCGAATGAACTATATATATATATATATATATATATATATATATATATATATAAAATTAAAACGAATTATGGCCGTGCAGTTCGTATTTTGAAACCATGATTTCAAACGACTAGTTCGGGAAATCTGACCTTTGGATTTTCCCGAAACCTCAACCGTTGGGTTCGCCTTGGAAATACCTTTCCAACGGCACCAACTTTGTAAAGATCCGACGGTTGGATTGTCTGGAATGTTTAATTCAAATCTGAAGAAAAACAGCACCAGAGTCAATTATATTTATATATAAATATAAGTATAATTAAATTAAATCGAATAAGGACATTGCAGTTGGTAATTTGAAACCGTGATTTCAAACGACTAGTGTGGGAGATTCGACCGTCGAATTTTCCCAAAACTGAAACCGTTGGATTCGTTTTGAAATGATCTTTCTAATGATATAAAATTTGCGAAGATCCAACGGTTAGATTTTCAGATATGTGTGAAACAAATTTAGTGAAAAACCGCGCCAGTGCCTCGGCACGACCTAAAATGTCATTTAATTAAATATGGCCGTTTTTAAATAAATAAAAATGGTGATATATCGTTATGAAATATTATTGGCGATATAGAATGGAAATAAACCGATTTTTCTTGGTTTGCTTGATATGTGATGGTTGAATGTATTTAACATGAAAACTATACTAAGGAACTGAAATGTGAATGTTGAATAATTTAACCATGTGATGAATTGATTTGAAAATCTAAATATACGTGGATTATTTGAAAAGGCCGAGTTCATTCTCATTTCAAATAATCGATCGACGGTGAGAAGTCAAAGAGTTGAAGACGGTTGAAGACCGACGATCTTCACATTGGTTGGATGGGCGCTACTGATGCTCATGATTGGAGTAGCTACCTTGAAGGAGCTGAAGTAGTAGCCATCCGGACGTATTGTTGATTGTGCGGATAAGCGAGGAATTTGGTGCATACGGTTTCGTTCAGACTCAGAACGAACTTGTAAATGGACTGTGTGTCTGACATTGGATTTTGTTCTATGCTGATTGATCTCTATTTAATATATATCAGTTTGGCGGCAGAGAATTTATTCTCTTGCTTAACGCCCTTCTCTGAGACGTACGAGCTCAGAGGTTATATATAGATAGAAATCAGTCGCATGGAGTGGATTGCCTGTGGCACGCCTAAGTGGCATATGATCAATGCTTTTGTTGCAAAGCAAAGTCTTGTGGTTGATGATCAAAGCATGGTCTGTGTGGCGTAGCTTTGTGTATAACGTGGATTCGCGAGCCTCGCACCTCGGTATGGGTCAAAAATGGGAGAAGGACCGCTGGGAGAGCACGACGTTTCTTTCTAGCTATGGTGGTGTCCGTGACCTACCAGCCCTGACATTTATATATACTTTTCACCTGTGTGGTTGTTGGAATGCGAGGCGCCTCGATTATAGGTCTGTAAGGACCGAGAAACGTGTGTTTAGAAAAAACTAATCCTCAAAAGTAAGAGAGGACCGGCCCAGCCGATTCCAAGGTCCACTGTGTGCGATCCTGGGACATTTGCTAGAGTGTCTCGAACGGAGAGGAGCTTGCCCCTTGCCTCGACTCATGATGGAATCCAATTTCCAATACGAAATTGCGGATGTGATTGTATTACTTGTATGGCGACATAGTGGTATGGGTCATTCATGCCGTCTATGATTGATATTTATGATTTAAATTTGCTTTTGAAACATATATGCACTAGTAATAATATCAAACACTTTTGTTTTATACGTATGAAGCATTTTTGGCCATTATAAGGTAAAACTCTATCCTCCGGCTTGCGTTGCATTGTGTGATGGGACCTGAGTCTTATAAGGGCTTCATTTTTATAAAAAGCATTGCGATGATTTAACCATTTACTTTATTTCATGCACTAGCACTCATTGGAGTAAACCCGTTCCGCGAAAGTGGCGTGGTCCTTTGATTTGCCATATTATTGTTGTTTATTAAGTTAAGTAGATTTCTCATACCAGTCCCATGACTGACTCGTAGTTTGTTTCACCTTGCAAACTCGGGTGCCCTTATTTTCACATGGGCAGCCTAGTTACAGGTAGCTGACGTATTTTGGGCATGGCACCGCAGTAGAGGTGCACTTTTGGCTTATGGCGAGGCTTGACTACATTGTGATGATTGTGACTTTTCCGCCATTATTGTATATGTATTATGATTCCGCCACAGGCGATGTAGACTGATGTTTAGTTTATGTACCCTCTATGTATTATGATTCCGCCATTGGCGATGTTGACTAATTATGTATTATTATACACTAAGTAGTATCCTGCACTGTGCTCTCTGATTCGCGTTTTCCATCCGTGATTCGCGTTTCTTCGCTACCGCTTATTTCCAGATCCGGTGATTTTCGCCGCTTTTCTTTCGGTCGTTCTAGCAATGTCCTTTCCTCAAACCCCGATTCCCTATACTGTGAAAAAAAATAATCAAAACGTTTTGTTCAATTCAATGGTCAGTTCACTTTCCCAAGACCCGAATTTCATTATTCATTGCACCATTTCGAATTCGTACGAGTAAATTAAATGAGAAAACCGCTTCCCCGTAAAATTCCTATTTGCTTTTCCTTTTCTCCAGAAAGCGTTGCTTTATATGTAATTATATATATTGAAAACAAAAATTGCTCTATTCTCTTTCACCTTATTTTCTTTCATTGCAAAGCCCGTCCTTTCTCTACCTCTCGCCTCACTTCCCATTCTCTTGCCGAACACACCCTCCACCATCGTAAAGCCACGCATGCAGTGCCGACTGTCTCCTCTTCCACCTGCGAGCCCTATGCCGAAACATTCACACCTAAACCCTCCCTCCTGGCCTCTACTGAAACGTCGCAACCTGCTTCCTGAACCCGACCCTTTGTGTGCGGGTGACTTGACCTCGGTGTCAGAGTTTTGTGTGTATTGATATTGTGTGTGTGCGTGCATGTAGGTTATGTGTGTTCTTGTGTTCGTAATGGTTTTGCCTGTGTTTGTGTGTGTTTAAGTATGATATGTGTGTATGTGTTTGTTCGTGTATGCATGGTGTTTTTGTACAGTGTGCGTCATATATATATATATATATATATATATATATATATATATATGTTTGTGTGTAAGGTTTTGTGTATCTGCGCGCGAGTGTATTGTGTTTGTGGGTGATTTTAGTTCAGTTGTGTGTACCGTGTGTGAGTTGCTTTTCAATTTATTTGTTTTGAAAAAAATTATTATATAATAAATTTGTATAAAGAATTTTTGTGTTTTATTTTGGTTAAATTGGGTTAGTATTTATTTTTGTGTGGCGTTGCGTTCGGAAACCATTTTTTCAAACCCCAATAGAGTACCAATCTGATGAGAAACCCCTAACCGCCTCGTATAAAATAAAATAAATATCGAGTGGTCATCAAATTGATTCTATTCTGCATCGTGCCTGGAAGTCGTAGTCTCTTTTGGTGTCAATCAGATTGTCGTATTTAAATTCTTTGCCAGGGAAGGTGAGTTTATCTCACATCTGACTTACATTTTTCATCGATATTAGATCAATAATGAAATGTTATAAGAAATGTATAGGATTACTTATAGGAATTGTTTGATTGATATGTATGCACATTTCATATGTGACACGATATATTCATATGACATGTAGTTGCACTGATGATATATATGCTGTGATTGATGCTATGTGACTGTTGTTTGTGATTTTTGATACCCTAGTTTAGGAAAAATCACTAAGGGTTCAAATGATACATACCCGAACGAACATTAGATAGGGAAAAATCGTTATGGGTTGAAATGATAGACCTGAATTGTTTTTATTGAATTTATGATTGCGGATTTAATGTGATAAATATCCGTATCACATGAATATAGGGTAGGAAATTATATACAGATGTTGTTGGTCATGTTTAGATGAAAAATGATTTGGAACTTGGTTTTTGAATAATAACTTCAAATTTTTTTTTTAAACTTTTATATAATAAATAATTCTTTAAAAACCTATTTCTATATTGTTTTAATCTTATATATGTTTATAATCTATTTTTCTAATTTTGTTTTAGAATTTTATAAACTTATATATTTATTTTCAAAGTTAAATTTTAGTTTATGTACAATGACTTCGAATTATATTTTTGGAACTATAAAGCACGGTATGATGTTTTCGACTTGAAATTTAAATATGCGATGTTTGTTGAGATTGAAACATAAGTTTTGTTACGAAATATACCAACGGTGTAAGTATGGAAATCCCGCCTACGCTAGTTTGATATTTACTTAACTGATTGACACTACTGCATCTAGTATATTAGTTGGACGGATTCTTAAAGGATGGTGATCCCAAACATCCTTTAAGTTGTTTATTGCATTTCATCGAGAATTTCATTTGAGTTGACTTACTTCCATGAGAATGTTAGTCCTGATCCGAATTATTTTGTTTTGCATTATGGTTCGAGTCAGATCGATTATCGTATTTTTCGAGATCAACTCATGGAGTCTGAAGTTATATTGGGTTTCACTCACCTGTGTCCACCAATTCTGTTATTCTTGTTCAGCTGTTTCTTATCGTTCATGTTCATATAGTTATCTTTTATTTATGTATTAGAATCCATAGTATTAGACTTCCGCTGTATTATTTATGTAAACTCTGATGTAAAATTTATTTAGTAGCTTCATGAACTACTATTGTATTATTTATTTTTCTGCTGCGAGATGTCATACTGCCCTCTATCTGTGTATGTGATCGGTGTTTCTGTGATTTATCCTATATTCCTCAAAAGCTAATAACAATCTGTCGTTTTCGAGCAGTTCGAGTTGGTTTAATTACCGGCTTGAAGTGGTCGGAAATGGCGTGTCGTTACACTTAACCAACAACGGTCCACGCACGAAGCATGTGCCTTCATCACGCGTGAAGCTCGTGTTATGCACATTAATCCGTAAATTAGCCTGGATATTTGTAACAATTCGTCCTTACAATTGTTGACACATTCAACAAAAAACACAGCGAATAAGTATAAAAGAACACAAGAGTACGTCTTGGGCCTCCAACTTCTCTCCTGTAACTCGAAATTAATCCAAAATATAACCTAGAAATGTACTAATCTCACTCGAGCATGGCAATAAAAAAACAACTAGATTAGTCTAGTAAACCAGCATGAGAAAACTCAAATCATATGGAGTTGATTCTTATAACTTACAAAACCATTGAATTAAGGGTATCTCGTAAGACCACACTACACATAAATACGAATGACTTTTTACCTTAGGATAATAAAAATATTTTTAATTATAAACCCAATAACATTATAATAATGTCCAAAATTCATATATAAGCATAGAATATAGTTGAAATGCCTACATCTATAGTTAGATACGACTAAATCCATAAAGGCACATATTGGAGGCCGGATTTCCACTAATGACCAGGCTAATAGTTTACCATTTGTTGTTGTACATCTCTATAATAACGTACCAAGAGCCATATATGAACTTGCTGAGAATCAAAGCAGATCCGTTGCTCAAATATGGCAAGCCAGGTGACTTCATTCCTTTAACAACACGCTCAAAACAATGTGCACCAATCTGGATCTACAGTCATGCGCTTATGAATTATATATAATTATCCAATGGAGATTTTAAGGAATTACAACTCAAGGTGGTTGCAAACCACGTAGCTCTAAAGCATATCCCATGTTATAGTCATTATCAGGTTGGGAGGCTCAAAACTATGTTTTGCGTTTTATATAGAAATCCCACTTAGAATGCGAACACCACATTTCTAACACTCTACAATATCAACATGCATACAGGTTCGTTTTGGACCTGAACAAAACTCAAGGCACTACTTTTATTGCATCTTTAGGATTAGTATCAAGTAACCCTTGCACTTCAAAGCTCTATCTTATATTCTAGCATCTTAAGATATCATACGTTTCAAATGCTACAACTAGATAAAAGTGGTTTTGGATAACTTGATGTGATCTCGTCTCATCAAAACTATAATCAATATTTTTGGAAAGTTCAACTTATATTCTCTTGGAAATAACATGATATTACATAAGAGCAGAGCTCCCCTTTTAATCATTTATGAAAAAGGTTTCCTTAACGTTATTGCATATATTTCTGGAGCCAAAACTAGTCATATTTGAAAGTCGGATATTTAACTATCAAATATATAAACCATAACCAAATTAACATTGATATAAATTCTACAGAAATAAATGAAGACTCATTTGTATAATCTCTCGTTAATTAAATCTGTTCATATAATCACATACTCGGCCCTCTAGAACATACATATTAATAAAATACTTAAGAAGGATTTTTTTGAATAAATTTTAAATGGGTTAGAGCAGATGTTATTGAATGCATCAATTAATATAAACTCAAATCGTTTATCCTCCGATGTTAAGTAGGGAAAGTGAACTTCCCTGCTACCATGATTTTGAAAAAGATAATCTACTTATTATAAGCTTTGCTTTCCTAAGTAAACAAATCAATGTGCAGAATAATATTCTAAATTCCAAAATACCAATCTTCGATCTCAAACTGGTACTATCCATCAACTAACAATAAAGCTATTTAAGTTTGGATACTAATACTTCTCAGAATTTGACTTGAAAACATTCTTATCTATAAGATAGAAGTTTAATATCTCAAGATAAATTTTGCAAGTTCCACATTACACTACATTTAACCAAGCATTTATAAATCATTTTGAATTACGAATTTCTTTCTAGTTATAAAACCATTTCACTTCATTTAATTGTTAAGTTAAACTCTTTTTATAAGCTAAATCATATTCTTTTATAATTATTCAAGCAATCATTAAGTTAAATAAATTCAATTAAATACCATTAATAAATAAACAAATTTACTAAAATAATAATTATAAAAGGATTACATAAGTTTTATAGATCCTTTAAAAAAATTAAACAACTTAAAACCTTTTAACAAGGATCAATTAATTATCTTAATATCAAAAAATATATTAACTCAGGTTGATTACTACTTAAAAGATATCTAGATAAATTATTATTAATTAGAGTAATAATTAAATTTATAGAATTATAAATTCAATAATCATTATATTGGAAAAATATTTGTCAATTACATATGATTAGCTTTAATTTTTTTGTTAATACAATTAACAATTAAGAAATCCAAATTAATTAACAAATTTTTTTGATTGGATTTCAACACTTAGATTGACCTCAAAATCAATATTTATCACATTTGTAGAAAGAGGCTTAGCAATTCCAATGGTCCTTAAATAAGCTACAATTTTATTATATTATGATATTCAAGTCGTAATATAGTATTTACACAACACAGGCATGAAAGTTAACCCATAATTATTAATCAATGGATAACAAAATCAACTAGTAGATAAGCACATCTCCAAAGTAACATAGTACTAGAATGGTGATCTATTTTACAAAATAAATTTCTAACAAAATAACTTAACTAAACTACGTTGAAATGAGGTTTACTCTATCAACAGACGCTAAATAATTCATCTTATTATTAAAACGTGTATATTTGGCCAAATGGATAACACTAAGAACATACTCAATTCTACTATGTTAGAATTACTCAACGTGATTAAAAATATATCAACTTATTGCTTTATATATGATCCATACATAGAAAAAAAATTGAATAAAAAATTAAAACTCAAATACATCTAATAAAATTTCAAGATGTTATATTGTGATCTAGATCAAATTCAAACAATCCTAATAATATTTCAGCATGCAATATCGCGATCCTAGACCCGCTTTCAAACAACCATCAAGCTCAACTATACAAGTAGACATAAATTATTATTTTTGAATAAATTGTTCTGCAGCTGATTAACCAAAAAAGTAAGCTTAAATCACCAAAATTCCAGTTGTCATTTTCACGTTTTATTTCAAAATAAAATCTAACAACTTTCGAATTTAGCATGAAATTCTACAAGCTTCAATTTCAACCAATTTAACTCCATATGTAGGCTATGGTTATTACTAGTGCAATATAAAAATTTGCATCTCGGTCGGACCTTTTATGACAGAGTTACGAATTGTATAAGATACCAATTTCATTTAATAAATTAATTATGAATTAATTGATCAAATGACCTCACTAGTTCTTCCTCTTGATCAATAATGCACCCTTTAGAATTCAATGCAAATTGACACCTAATTCTTCCATGCACACTCCTCCTTAACAAAGTGAATCCCTCCATGAAAACAAAATCCAATAACACTGTTGAAATCCTTGTCACACAATCTCTACATCGATTATCACAGGGAGGAATTCGACCTACCACCGCCTTTTCTGACCAAAAGTCGCTTGCGACCTGTTAGTAAAGTGTTTTTCGACCCATTCCACGATCAGACCTCATCCTTTTCTGGCCACGTTAGCTGCTAGCCTTGACACACATAATCCTAAACTTGGCTTAGCCAAAAGAAAACCAAGACTCGATAAAAATCATGCCCCAACTGGATTTTCACCTACCACTATATTGCCTCACCTCCACTATGACAATCGGATCCACAAGACACATATCAAAATGTAAATCTCCTCATTATGATTCCAAAGCTCCTTTCTCTGCAATCATGGATAAAAACATGAGATTTGAATTTTTGAAGTTTCCTTTGTTTTCACTTTCTTCATTCTGATTTCCTAAGTTTGATTATGACGGAGACATACTTGAGCGGGGAACAGAGGAATGTATTGGAGAAGGTAATTTATAGTTTTGTCTAGTATGAGATTTCTGGCATTCCATTCTAGAGAATTTTATTTACATATGAACTTCGAACGATACGACCACGCTAATAATAACGATGCGACTCTGAAATAATTCAAATACACATTGGTCATTGAATTTTGTAAAAATCCAAAAACATTGTTGTCTTGCCGAAAAATTGTCAAAATTTCATTTTAGTGTTTTGAAAATTGAATATATGAAAAAAAACAAATAAATTAAATTAAAAATACATCTAAAGAAATTGAGTTGTAAAAGTAAAAGTATATTTTCTAATTTTTCATTCTAACGAATTATTACCTAACTGAATTTGTCAAATTGAACTCACCATTAACGAATGTTGACAGGCAAAATTGTCGCATGCCAACACCCAATGTGTATGTATGGTGCGAGCACAACAGATCCAAAATAAATAAAGTAAATGCGGGAGACACAGCTTTTATAGTGGTTCGGCACTAACGCTTACGTCCACTTTATAATGACTACTTATCATATGCTATTCGATTACAACTGATGTAACAATATTTGTGTACAAAGTTGAAAGTATACTAAAGTTTGACTAAATTATCCTTCTTCTCCTTCATTGGGATGAGTTAACTTGGTTAACTATGTCCAAAATTAGCTTTGATGTTCAAGAGGTCCAAAACCTTGGAACGGATGTTCTTGGGCCCAAGAGAGATCATATGATATAAGTTTCGGTCCTTCTTATGTTTGCGACGTGACTTCGACCAAATCTTTTTGTGCTTCCTGACGTCATTCCTCATGCTTGAGCGTGTTGCTAACAAAATACTTGACGTGTGACAGCTTTGACTAAAAAGCATGTCAACCTTGATCATATACTAAAATGGACTACATCGAATCGTTATATCTGTTAAATAAATATTCAATTCGAATCCAAATATTTAAATCACTATTCAAGTATTAATTTATCATTCAAATATTTCAAACAGTCACTATATTTGAATTTAAGTCCTTAATTTTAAAACAAATTTCTATATTTCAAAATTTAAAATTAATAAAATATTTAAAACCAAATGATAAAATTTTGGGTTGTTAATTCTTCCCCCTTAAAAGAATTTCGTCCTTTAAATTCACAAATTTGGGAAAATTCCATCAAATCCATTTACTTTTCAGAATCAATTTTAGGTGAAGTTGATTATTAAATTATAAGTTTAAAAATTTCCCAAAATTTTAGTAGCATTTCCTTTGTGTTGCTCAAACCGGAAAACTACAAAATGCTTTTAAATACTCAAATCACTTAAGAAAATCAAATGCCAACCGACTTTCCATATCTAGGACATAAAATTTTCCAATCAAGCAAAATACAAACATGTACATATTTATCGAGCAACAAAATCTACTCATGGAACCAAAAGCATCAAACTTGCTTTGCTTCCATGAATCTGCGTCTTTTATAATATTCTATCCCTACATCTGCATTTTCAAACGTCAAATATTATAATTTTCAGTGAAGCTCGTACAATGTAGTTATGTAATTCATATGAAATATCTAACCCGACAGCTCGTTCAATTACACAATTTCATTTTTGAACTAGGATCTCCCGCTCGACTCCATGATGCAGACTCCGATCTGAGATTAGAAACTCCCTTCGCCTTATCAATAAACCATGATAAAAAACTTTAGAATCAAATCAAAGACATAATTTTGGTGTCCGACGTCCACATTTAACAATCAAGTGAAAAATCCTAACTTGGATTGGTGTAAACCACCTTGAAACCATTACTCGAATATGGATCAAAACCGTTATGTAATAAGTATGATTTGCGCAGATCCTTCAAAATTATTCCTATTGGGCTTTCAACTACAATAATTTCTTTTATCCATATTCATTATAATTTCTCTAATTTTAATCTTTTATGAACCATTTCGTGCATCATTTCGTTCGACTGCACATAAGTTAAATTCCGTTTCATAGCTCAAATTCGTATACAAATAACACTTCCCTACACCTAAAATATTATACATAAAAAATTCAAATTTGTTTTATTAAACTCAAAACGTTCAAAAAAATTAAAATTTTGTTCTAACCCATTATGCTTCCCAAATTCAAAAGTTATAGAACTTACACTACTATGTTTTTACAAACACTTAACATAAGTTTCTCGAATTTATAAATTATAAGAACTTACTTTCTTATGTTAATTTTAAATTTCCATCGTCCAAAATCACTAAAAATATCAATTTATTTTCATTAATGAAAATTACCAGATAGCATCTCAAAATGAAATGAACAACCCAAACTGTCCAAATGAATAAGATACACGAGTTCATACAATATCACTTAAAATGAAAATTTAAATGTTGACACTTGGGTTTTTATCTCGGCTCCATTTGAAATAATAATATAAATGTCTTCTTGGTATATCTAATCACTCCTTTGTAATTTTAAAGAAACTCTGTTTGAAACAAAACCAACTTCTATGGTAGTAATTTGTCACTTTTAATCACGAAAATGAACATTCATGATGTTGCAGTCGTCATTGGCATTGCTTTTCATTGATCAAAGTGGGTTCAATGATATTTATATCTTTAAAATCCTTTTAAATATTTTTAGTCCAATGCACTCCCAATAATACCATTGCTATTTTCCTCAAATCTTTGAAAAACAATTATTTTTCAAGTACCCCGGGATTTAAGTTCTCCAATTTAAATCATTTCATATGTACAAATCATACTTAAAAGTTGTACTTATAAATTTTTATTTTCCTATGTAAAATCATTTCAGGACTTTTATACCTTTATCTATTATAGTAAGTTACTTCTTATTGGAATTAAGCTTCAATTTAACATTTTCATAGAACGCCTTATGAAACTAAATTCAAATAGTGTTTGCATTTGATTTAATCAAACAACAAAAGCTCGTAAAATGGCGAGCTTGATTAATCAAATAATAACTACTGGTAATAAAACATAATCATCACCTAACAAATAAACATATCGTAGATTACTATATAAATCATGAAAATTATTTCATTTTATATGTGAATTATAATCTAGGTAAAATTAATTTATTTACCTAATTTAAAGCAATACTATGTTGATTTATCATGTTTAGGAATCGCTTTCAACGCCGAGGCTTCCCACGTATCGATCAACATTCAAAGACCACTCAATAGATATGTCAACACAATATCGAATTGTAACAACCCAGATTTTCAATACATGAATATTTAATGAAATTTAATATTAAAATGACTGAATTTGAATTTAACAGTTAGAATTAAATTTCTGAGAGAATATGAATGTTAGATTAGCGTAATTTATGGCGTCCACTTCTTCTATCATCCATTGCATCCACTCCAAATTTCTACCAATTCGAATCGTATAATTCATCGCGTGCTTCAGTTGATAATTCATCTAAGTCTCATGTGCCTTCCTATAAAGAAATTCTAATAAAAATTCCTGCTTCGATTATCGAGATGTCGAAACCATCATTATCTTGAAATAACATTTCTTACACTAGATCTTTACAAGATGTTAGATCAAATATGAAGTGTTTTCGAAGTGGAGGGTCGGATCACTGGATTAAAGACTGCTTCGCTGAATCCTGTGAAATTCAAGAATTGGGTATTTCATAAAGATTTTGATGGGACTCTAAAGGTCTAGAAACCTAAGAGATGCATGTAGAAAATGGATGATTCTATAGAAGCAGGGGTACCTCTTCCAA
This sequence comes from Allium sativum, assembly GCA_030737875.1. Lineage (NCBI taxonomy): Eukaryota > Viridiplantae > Streptophyta > Magnoliopsida > Asparagales > Amaryllidaceae > Allium > Allium sativum. The sequence goes on from JASFAX010002236.1 coordinate 30,591, forward strand.
ACCGTTTGCTGTTTTGCCGGATGATGTGCACATTGCAGCAGATGCTGCGGAGGTTGTGCATTCTTCTATGGATGTTGGGGATACAGTGGATGTTGGAGGTGGTAGTGGAACTATTGCAGTTCTTGACGCCAATGAAAGTCTTAGAGCTGATGAATTGCATGTGGATGTAATGGGGATGGATCAAGCTAGATCTGATGTGGCTCCTAGCGATGTTCTCAACTGGATTCTAGGAAGGGAAAAAGAGTGGTTGAGCCATCTGGTGTGACAATGCTTAGACAATATACTAGGAGTAGTTTGAATACTGATCATCCATTAAAAGGTTGCGTTTTCATTCCTTCTTTTCTTAATAGTTTATCCCTTGATCAACTATATGCTTTAGCTGCTAATTATGGCTTTGCGTTAAATAATTTTGAAGTTGATATTGCTGAATTTAAAAAGAAGGAATTATAGAGAGATAATTTAATTAAATGATTATTGTTCGTTGAAATGTTCATGGTATAGGAAAACCCAAAAGATGCCTTAGAGTTAAAAAAAATTATTATCTTTGAACCTTGAGGTTGTCTTTATTCAAGAAACCAAAATTCATGCCCTAATAATTTTTCTTTCATGTCTTGGGAGGTGTTGTTCTTGATAAATGGAGTTTTTTGAATGCGAATGGCAGTTCTGGTGGTTTGTTGAAGCAGGAGCCGAGATGGGAAACTAAGGATGTCCATTTTTTGCATGTGGCTTTATGGTTAAAAAGTTCTGGACTTTTGCACCTTTTCACTAATGTATATGGACCTCGTACTAAATAAGAGAGGAAGTTTTTGTGGAGCGAATGCTTGATGTTTGAGAGTTTAATCTAGGGACCTTGGTTAATTGGAGGTGACTTTAATGTCACGAGATTTCCTTTTGAGTGAAACAGAAGGGTAGACAATTATAGGCAGGACATGGACGATTTTGTTCGTACTTGTAATCTGATTGATCTTCCTCTCCCCAATAGGAAGTTTACTTGGTGCAGTGGTAGAGAGGATCCGACTTCAGTTAAAATAGACTGATTTCTTAATTAATCAAGAATTCGGAAATTTACATCCGTTCTCTTCTCATAAAAGTTTTGCCTTAGTCATTTCCGATCACCGCCCTATTATATTTGATTCTGGTGATGGTTTAGCCAAAAAATCTATTTTATGTTTGAAAAAATATGGTGTTTGGAAGAGGGTTTTGATGAGACGTCAAAGTTAAAATGGTATGAATTTTCGAATTTGGAAGATGTTGCTGGTTCTTTAAGTAGGAAGTTGAAGTTTTTGAGAAGTAGTTTGAAAAGGTGGAATAAGGAGATTTTTGATTCTTTTAGAAAGAGGAAAGAGTTGCTAGAGGTTGAAATTCTTCAATTAAATATTCTGATCAAGGATCTTTGACCACGATTGAAATGTGGTCTTTGAAGGGTAAAGAGAAAGAATTAATGAAATTGATTGATTAAGAGGAGATTTATTGTAAGCAAAGATCTATAGAGCAATTAATTAAGGAATGGGATAAGAACACTGGCTATCTTCATAGGATTGCTAATGATAAAAAGGAGATCAAATATGATTTGTAGTATTGAGCATGATGGTGTGGAAGTTAGTAAATGAGTAGATTTGAATATAGCATCTACTGATTATTATGTGAAGATATTTGGCTCCTGTAGAAGTACTAGAGTTGATGTTGATTGGAAATCTATTTACCCCTCGACGATAGATTTACCCAGTTTAGATTCGAGCTTCTCTGAAGATGAAATATTGACTGCCTTGAATGATATGCTAAATGAGATAATGAGAAAGCCCCGGGCTTCGATGGCTTTCTTAACTTCTTTTTTAAGAAATACTGGAGTTAGCTTAAAGTTCATATTTTAAGATTGTTTAAAGAATTAGATGAGGGGTCTCCCACTTTTGAAAAGATTAGCAACGCCAATGTTGTGCTTATTCCTAAAAAGGAGGGGGTTTATCTCCATCTGATTTTAGACCAATTAGTTTATTAAATGGTACTTACAAGTTGATTACTAAGGTACTTGCTAATAGACTAAAAATGGTTATGGATAGTTTGATTGATAAACCTCAAACAACCTTTATTAAGGGAAGATATATTATAAAAAGAGAAGATATGGTTTAGGAAGTTGTATCTTTTTGTTCCAGCAATTTTATTAGAAATTGGATTTTTTTTAAAGCATTTGACACAACTGATTGGAATTCATTACTAATTCTATGGGAGCTAGAGTTTTTAGCGGGAAATGGATTAGATGGATTAAAGAGAATCTTTCAGCTAATAAGGCTAATATCTTTATTAATGGAGTGGATGGTAAAACAATTTGCTCTAAAAGTGGGTTAAGGCAATGTGATCCTCTTTCACCTTTGCTCTTTGATCTATCGGCTGATACCTTAACTCAAAATTTGAGATTAAGCTATCATAATGGTTTGCTAAAGAGTTTTAAAGATGATTTTGGAATGGAAGGGATTACTTCTTTGCACTATGTAGATGACACTATTGTTTTCAATTGGCTAGAGTATAAGTACATAGTTGCTCTGAAGTTTATTCTTTACGCTTTTGAATGTTTGTATGGTCTTCAAATAAACTTTAATAAATGCTCTGTGTTAGTTGTTGGTGAGGTTGATGATGTGGATCTTAAAATTGCTGATATGTTGAATTAAGCACTTTTCCTTTGAACTATCTTGGTTTGTGTATTTAACCAAGAAAATTGCTCAAGGATGATTGGTTCTCACTTATCAATAATATTGATGCTAAGTTGTTGAAACGACCTAAACTCGCCTTTACGGGAAAGTTCGAATCGAGTTGCGAACACGACAAATCAGAACACAAACAGAAGAACATTTCATTGCTATGTAATGTAATTTAAATCTCTGATATTTTTCTGATGTATATTATTTATTCATACTCTGGATTATTCTTGTACTCTGGTGTAATTATTGGAATATTCCTTTTTCTCCCTTGATCGGTCAAACATAAAAAGAAAAAAAGGGGGCAACATGTATATATAATATTTAATTAATTCTGAAAAAGTAACCTTTTATTTTAGCCCCAAATCAAACCCAACGACTGTCGCCCCTAGCTAAATACCCCCATTTCGGACAAAACGGGATATGTCCGGTAAGACAATTCGACTATTTCAATCAATTTTCATCAAAATTAAAATATAAATTAATATAACGTTCAAAATTGATTTCAACGTACATTTTAAACCGGAGCCACATATTGACTCCCAAAATTCCAAAAAAATAAATCTAGCTATGTTTTCGACGATACGGTCCTAACAAAACAAATTTTGTCAAATTTGGAGGCCGTTTGTAAAATGGCCATTTTCCAGTCGATTAAATTCAAACTAAAAGTAACAAACGCGTTTAAATTCACCACGCTCACATAATAATTCCAAAAATTATGAAAATTGGAATATAATAATAATTTGACATTTCTGATCCAATAAAAGTGGTTTCACCGAAAACGGAGGTCCTTCGCAAAATGGCTATTTTTAAGAGCTTTATATATACTAAAAATAGATATAAATTCCATAGCGACTATTTTAAATTTTAAACTGTACATAACTTATTATTTAAAAAGTGAAATCTCAGTTTCTTACATTCGTTAGAAGGATATAGCTAAACAGATTCAAATATTTCTTGTTTCGTCCAGTTCTGACTTATATTGAATTCTGTATATTCATCTGAAATTAGAAATTGAATTTTCAAACTACCGCACCATTTCAGGCTCGTTTTATAATTAAAATAAATTTATATGTTCTAACTTCGAGTTAAATAAATTTCTAGTCGTTATTATTTAAAATAAATTATTTTAAACATTCAAAATCCATTAAAATAGCTAAAATAAAATTTTAAATTTGTTCCGAAAATCTGGGTTGTTACAGTTGTCAAGATGGAAAGATAGCTCCTTGTCTAAGATTGGTCCTTGTTAATTCAGTCCTTTCGGCTTTTCCATTATACTGGCTTTCATTTTAATTCCCGGATTGGATGGTGAAAATAATTGATGGCATAAGGAGAAGCTTTCTTTGGTCTGGCAAAAGAAACTCTAATGCTGCTTGTAAATCCGAAGATCAGGGAGTCTTGGGGGTTCTTAATCTGAACGAGATGGATTGTGCCCTTTTATGTAGATGGTTATGGAGTATTTTTTCACTATAAGAATGTGCTTTGGTGTGAATGGGTGATTAACACTTATTATAATGGTGTTTTCTCTCTCTATATGATAATATTAGTTAAACCTGTGTTTTTTGGAATGGTGTCTCGAGTACTTCACATATTTTTAGAATTAACATTACTTGAATGTGAACAACGGGAGATGGTGCTTGTTCTGTTTCGATAGATGGCTTCTTCCTTGTAATAACCCGGAAATCCGAGCCAATTTAAAAATTTTATTTTGGCAATTTTGATGAATTTTGAATATTTAAAATGATTTATTTTAAATAATAACGACGAGAAATTTATTTTGAATAGAATTAGAACGTATAGTTTTATTTGAATCATCATTAGAATATAAAAATTAATTATAATTATAAAAGGAATTGAAAATGGTGCGGTAGTTTGAAAATTCAATTTCAAATTTCAAATGAATGTACAAGATTCAAAATAAACTGGATTTTAGCGAAACTATAGAATCTATTTGAGAATATCTTTCCAACAAATCTAAAAAATTGAAATTTTATAGCGGGAATCAAAAGTTATACCCAGTTGAAATTTCAGAATAGTCGCTGTGGAATTTTGGCCCCTAAAAATGGATATTTTGCAAACGAACTCGATTTTTGACGAAACCACTTTTGTTGGATTCGTGATGTCAAGTTATTGCTACATTTAAAAACTCATAATTTTTCAAATCAATATGTGAGTGTGGCAAAGTAAAACGTGTTTTAACAGTTTCAGTCAATTTCGATCGACCAGAAAATGACTATTTTTCAAACGGTCTCAGAATTTGATGAAATTAGTTTTGTTAGGACCATATCATCAATACAAAGCTAGAAAATAGTTTTCGGGAATTATTAGAGTCCGTATGTGGCCCCGGTAAACTGAAATGTGCGTTCAAATTCAATATATAGAGTTATATTTTGATTTTGACGAAAAATGATCGTAACGATGGAACTAGATTATAGGACATTTCCCATTGCGTTCAGAATGGGGGTATTTAGCTAAGGCCGACAGTCGTTGGGCTTGAATTGGAGTACAGGTTGATAAACATGAATATTTGAAATTAAAATAATATATATATATAAATAAAATTCTCTAAACCTAGTCAACCCTTTTACTTTCTCTCTCCCATTCCCTCATACTTCAAATCGATGAAATAAAAAGAAAAAAAACAACAAAAACAAGATCCGACGGAGCCGCTGCAGCCTGCCGCCGCATCCAACCCCGGAGGCGCCCGCCGTTGCACCGTCGCTGATGACCCCCCTCGCGCCTCTTCTCGTCCTCCTATTCTCCCTCTCCTCACCCAAACCGTATCAAAGCCATCCGCACCCCTTCGCCGCCGCATGGCCATGCCGCCCTCCCCTCCATCCGCTCAAACCCTGACGCCACACCCCCTCCCCTCCGGCGAACCCCCAGCCATCTCCTTCCTCCTCCTCCTTCTCAAAACAGCCAAGAACCCTAGAACCCCGAAGCATCCACCGCCATGACCCAATGCCTGAGATGCCGCGCAAGCCACCATCTCCAGCCTCGCGCGAGCAGCAAGCCCCTCCCTCCCTCTTCTAAAACGCAGTAAGTTTTCTTTTGTTTGTTTTTATTTAATTAATTCTTTTAGCTTCTATATTATTAGTTTTAAACAAAATCAGTTTTCTTATATATAGGAAAACAGAAAGAATTAGATTTTTATTGAAATAAAGATTTGATTTCGATAGACAAAACATGATTTTTATAAATATGGAAGTACTAGAAAAATATTATTTTAGTGGAGGAAAAATATAATTTTTATTACATAAAATATATTTTTAGAAAGGTAGAAATAAGCTTTTTGTTAAGGTAAAGAGTAGATTTTTATCGTATGAACTGAATCATAAAGATATGAATTTTATTTTGATGTTAGCGAAGTAAAAATACGATTTTTATAATCCTGAAGGAAAGAATAAAAATATGATTTTTATATTATAGAAAGAATAAAAAATATTATTTTTTTATATTATAGAATAAAAATATGATTTTTATATTGGTAGAGTATTAAAAATATGATTTTTAATATATAGAACATCATATTAAAAGTTTTTATTTTTATACTATAGAAAGAATAAAAATATGATTTTTATATTGGTAGAGTTTTAAAAATACGATTTTTAATATATAGAACATCATATTAAAAGTGTGATTTTTAATGTGAACAGCGGGAAAAGATAGCGATAGTAACGATGGAAATCAAAATGGAATCCATACCATTCAGAAATAGATAATGGAAGAGTGGAACCCAAAGGTGAGAACTCCTCACTTTTATTTTAATTTCTACTTGAAATATATACTAGGATGCGGATGGTGCTTAGCAGCACCCGACACCCGTTTTCCATAGACCATGGATGACTTGTTTGTTTAATTTGTGTGTTGTGAAAGTTGATTGTGTGATGTGGAATGGAATAAAATATTTTGTAGTGGAAAATATTTTATAGTTAAAAATATAATTTTTAACATGTATATAAAATAAATATTTATAAACGAATTGGACGATTTGTTTATATACACCCATTTGACTGATATTGATCGGTACGATAAATTTTACACATTGCCCAACTGCACAAATAAAAATCTGTGTTTGTTGACTGAAACCCCACACGGGTGTTGGGATGATATTTGACGTACACTAATCTGGATTGTTTAGTTGTATGTCAATCGATGGGTTGACAGACTGTGTAAGCATTAATTATTTATATTTTATGCTTTTGCAGTTTTGTGGCACACTTTAGATGATGGTTGATTATTTATCATTGATATTATATACATGTGTTGTATAGAATCCATATAAATAACATTATATGATAATTGACTGGGCCTCATTCCAATTTGGAAAATAAGGAATATTATAAATGAATATTCATGTGTTGAATAAAATAAATATTCATGTGTTGAATAAAATATAAATTCATGTGTTGAATAGAATAAAAATTCATTTGTTTAATAGAATAAATATTCATGTGTTGAATAAAATAAAAATTCATGTCTTGAATAGAATAAAAATTCATATGTGGAATAGAATAAAAATTCATGTGTTGAATAGAATAAAAATTCATGTGTTGAATAGAATATATACTCATGTATTAAGAAAATTCATCTATTGAATAAAATATATACTCATGTGTTGAGAAAATTCATGTGTTGAATAAAATATATATTCGTGTGTTGAATAAAAGAAAATTCATATGTTGATGAAAATATTCATTTGTTGAATAGAATAACGAGCTTATTGAAATATATAAAGCCTTGTTGGTTAGATTGATGCCATTTTGATGTGAACGATATTTATATCGATTTTATTCATTTTTATAATGAATATTGGAAAGGAAGTGATTTCAAAATATAATGTTTCGAAAATATTATCATTTATATATCGATGATATGGAATATTCAATTTTGATTTGGAATTGAATATAAAGTTGAAATCGTTTTGAAAACAAATTTAAAACGATTTACAAAATGCGTTTTAAAAGGAAATCGATGAAATATATATAATACATATATTATATATATAATTGCCTGAATAGAACGTGCCACGCTGCGACAGTTCGTGAATTTTGACATTGACTTCGAATTGATGTTGCGGGAGATCCGACCGTCAGAGTCTCCTAAGACTAGAACCGTTGGGTTCGTATCGAAAAGAGATTTCCAAAGAATGTTACAAAATTGAAATCTAACGATTGGATTTGGAATTATGTCCAAATCAAATTTGGAAAAGGTCGCAGTAACTACAATTCGATGGCCGTTGATGGAAATCGACTGTACGGGCCTTGATAAAATTATTAAAAATAGTATTAATTTGTGTAAAATCACAAGAAATGATTTGGAAAGAATTGGGATGAAAAATTCCATATTTGAAAGGATAAAAATAGATTTTTATCGAAATGAACTAGTTTTGATCTAGAATTATAATCCATTTATTTTTGAAATAAATAAATTGGATTTGAAAGGGTCTTAAAAGTAATCAAAATATCCAATAATTGAATTGGAATGGATTTGAAATGAAATTGTCTTTGGAATATTTCGATGTCAAATTTCGTGAATATACAGATATTGTTATGGAAATTTAAAAGATATATTTATATCGTTATTTCTAATACGATATTTGTTGGTCGTATAATTTGGTATTGAATATAAGCCGATACATTTTCTATTCAGAGCCTTGTATTTAATATCAAATGGGATTTGGGTTTGTCGTGAATGGTGTCTTCATTAACATTGTTCTTAAACCCAGTTGAGAAAAAGATTAAATCTTTTTATTTAGATTTAATGAAGTGTACCAATTAAATGGTATTTAATTGGAATTGAATTTGAATTGATTTTTGGGTTTATCGTGAACGATGTTTTAAATAACACTTGTTCTTTAACCCGATAGTTAATGGAATGTGAATTGGGTTTACCGCGAACTGTGTTTTAACGACATTCGTTCTTTAATCCGATTTACAGTGAAATGTTATATGGAATTTGATAATCTTTTGTTAAGATTTAATGGAGATTTTCCAAAGTAAAGTTTTCCAATTTAATAAAATAAATTGAATCGTGTTTTAAATGACATTGGTTCTTTAACCCAGTTAAAGACGGGATATGATTTCCCAAGTTAAATAATCATTAATATTGATTTCTGGGAAGATTAAAACCAAGTGGAGTTTTAATGAATCTTTAATTAGATTGAAATGATCGAGAATGGAGTATCACCAGTTTTGCTCCAGGTGATAGTTAAATCTTTAATTAGATTTGAACGTGAAATGGTAATTGAATTTACCGATAACACCATGGTGTTAGATATGAAGTATGACCAGTTATACTTCATGGGATGAATAGGTTGGGGTTGGGAAATTTAGCAAATGATTAATTCGGTAAGGTACATTAATCCCGACTAGTTTGGATAAACCATAATTTGGCTTGAATTGATATTCAAAGGAAGATTAAAGAATAAATTTAAGGAATTTATCTTTGATAAAATTAATGGGAACCTTTCCCAAAGTATAAGAATATTTGAATAAAAGAATATTCTGAATTGGAATGAGGCGTATGTTTTGTTTGTGTAACACTTGTTTATTATATACGCGAGTTATTCAGAAAGACCGGGTTTATCCCATTCTGAATAACTGATTCGAGGATGAAGACGGTGGTCTAAGACCAGAGGTCTTCACATCGCTTGGATAATTACTGATGATTTTGATTGGGCTGTACAACCAAGAGGAGGGAATCAGTTGGTGATCGTCCAGACATACTTGGAGATCGATGGATATGCGAGGTACATGGTGCCTCTGGTTTCGTTCAGACCCAGAACGAACTTGTATGGACTATGTCTGACATTGGATTTTTCTCTGTGTTGATTGATCTCTATTAAATATACATCTGCCTGGTGAACGGGAATTCATTCCCTTATTTGACCCTTCTCTGAGACGTATGGGATCAGAGGTTGTATATCGATAGACATCAGTCGCATGGTGTGAATTTCCTAAGTGGCAAATGATCAAGGCTTTTGTTGAAAAGAAAAGTCATGTGGTTGATGATCAAAGCACCGTCTGTGTGGCATAACTTTGTGTAACGTTAATTCGCGAGCCTCACACCCCGGTTGTGAACCAGAAACGGGAGAGGACCTCAGAGAGGGCATGAGTTTCCTTCCAGCTAGGGTGGTGTCAGTGACCTACCAGCCCTGACATTTATATTATTTTCACCTGTGTGGTTGTTGTTGTTGCAGGGAGCCTCAGATATATCGGTGATTCTGTGGAGCCGATGGAGTCAATTGGCTCATTGACGCCCCAAAGGGCGGAGAAACGCAGTGTTCAGGCATTATAATCCACATTGGTGGACTGGCCTTGATGATCCAAGGGGCAGTTGCGGCCGTTCCTGAGACACGGGCTAGAACGTCTCGAATTCGGTGGAGGACGATCCTTTGCCTCGGTTCACAGATGGAAACCAAACTTCCAATACATGACTTTGCAGTTTTGATTGTAGAGCCTAGTATGGCAACATGATATATGGTACCCATGCCATATATTATTGATATTTATGATTGAAATTGTTTTAACACTATACACTTATAGTAATAATAAAACATGAAATTTAACGTATCAAGCATTCTTTGGCTATTATAAGGTAAAACCCTATCCTCCGGCTTGTGCTGCATTGTGTGATGGGACCTAGGTCTTATAATAGCTTCATTGTTCTTTATTTAGCATCGCGCTATTGTTTTAGGCACTGGTGTTCTTGGGAGGAAACCCGTTACGTGTTATACGGCATGGTCCCTTGATTTACCTAACTTTAAAATAAAGATTAATAACTGTTTTAGTTCTCACACCAGTCACATGACTTACCTGGAGTTTATTGTTTTAACCTAAACTCTGGGTGCCCCTATTTTCCGCATGGGCAGCTAGTAGTTTTGGTTTTGCAGATTTATGTTCACAGGAACCTGGTTTACAAGTGGAATGATATTCGAAAAGCTCAGTATTTGTGCATTACTTTCAGTTGTGTTTTGTATTATTTTTCCGCTGCATTGTAATTTGTAAATCTCTGATATTTATCGAATGTGTAATATTTACTTATACTTTGTATATTCTTTTATTCTGAGGAATTGTTGTAATAAACAATGAAATGTCCTTTTGTTTACATTTCGATATGGCTTGTCCTCAAAGCAATCCGCTCTTTCCTTCACGGGGAAGTTACGGGTTCTTACAGTGGTATCAGAGCTCTGGTTTACAGAGCTCGAGAACAAGACACATTAGAACCATACGAAAGAATTCATCAGAGATTGGATTGGTAATATCCAATGAGAATGACTCGTTAGAGATGGCATCAGTAGCATCCTAGAACGAGTGTGTAGAGTGTTGTCTTTAAAAATAAAAATGAAAACAAGTTTTGTTTTGAAAATTTAATTCATTTATTCGTATTTGAATATTTATTTGTATTGATTTGGACAATCCATTAAATAAATTTTTTGCATATACGTCTGATCCGCGTGTATTTGAAATTTTAATATACTGAATAGATATAGAATCACACTCTAGTCGCGCGGAGACGATTCTGATGATAGTCTAGACATCATCAGCATTAGTGTTCGAGTTTCGAAAGTGGGATTTCTATATATTTCCAATTGACTGGTGTGAGAACCAAAATTGGATAGGGCCTATTGTTGTGATTTGGCATCAAAAATATGATTTTTAGACTATGTATCAAAGTTATGAATTTGAAAAGCTAATCAACTAATTGATTGCTGATTGTGTTGTTTGATTATTGGTTTATTAATTATAATTTGAACCCTTTAGCCAAATTGAACCAAATAGTGAATTGTATTGAGAATTAGTTACATTTTCAAGCATATACATGTACTTACATTGAACAGGTCATGGCAAGGAGGCTAGAGAAGAGGAATAAAATTGTTTGCCCGACAAATAGGTACATGTTTATTGTATTTCTGGGGTTTTTGATGATTTTATGAGCCGATTGGCTAGCCGCTTGGTTGTTTCTTTTTCTTTTTGACTGGTGAGGGCCATGGGAGGCTATTTGAAATATCCCGAAGCTCCCGGTGCAGGGGAGGTTATGGCGAAATTTTTCGAAAATTTAGGGTGTTAGCCAAATTTTTGAAAATTTTGAAAAGTTCTTAGAAACTGAAAATGTTGAAGAACTTAAGCCGTAATGAAAATAATGAAAGTTGAGTTGATTTGTAAAACAACTTTTAGCTTCATTCCTTTTCGGGGATGAAAAGTTTTAAGTGGGGGAGATTGTAATAACCCGGAAATTCGAGCCAATTTAATTTTTTTATTTTGGCAATTTTGATGAATTTTGAATATTTTAAATGATTTATTTTAAATAATAAAGACGAGAAATTTATTTTGAATAGAATTAGAACGTATAGTTTTATTTGAATCGCCATTAGAATATAAAAATTTATTTTTAATTATAAAAGGAATTGAAAATGGCGCAGTAGTTCGAAAATTCAATTTCAAATTTCAAATGAATGTACAAGATTCAAAATAAACCGGATTTTAGCGAAACCGAAAATATTAGAATCTATTTGAGAATACCTTTCCAACGAATCCGAAAAATTGAAATTTCACAGCGGGAATCAAAAGTTATGCCCGGTTGAAATTTCAGAATAGTCGCTATGGAATTTTGGCCCCTAAAAACGGAAATTTTGCAAACGACCTCGATTTTCGACGAAACCACTTTTGTTGGATCCGTGATGTCAAGTTATTGCTAGGTTTCAAAATTCGTGATTTTTTAGACCAATATGTGAGCGTGGCGAAGTAAAACGTGTTTTAATAGTTTCAGTCAATTTCGATCGACCAGAAAATGATCACTTTTCAAACGGTCTCAGAATTTGATGAAATTAGTTTTGTTAGGACTGTATCGTCAATACGAAGCTAGAAAATATTTTTCGGGAATTTTTAGAGTCCGTATGTGGCCCCGGTAAATTGAAATGTGCGTTCAAATTCAATATATAGAGTTATATTTTGATTTTGATGAAAACCGATCGTAACAATGGAATTGGCTTACGGGACATATCCCATTGCGTTCAGAATGGGGTATTTAGCTACGGACGACAGTCATTGGGCTTGAATTAGAGTACAGATTGATAAACATGAATATTTGAAATTAAAATAATATATATAAATAAAATTCTCTAAACCTAGTCAACACTTTTACTTTCTCTCTCCCATCCCCTTATACTTCAGATCGATGAAAAAAAAAATGAGATTTGACTGAGCCGCTGCAGCCTGCCGCCCCGTCCAACCCAGAAGGCGCCCGCCGTTGCACCGTCGCTGATGACCCCCCTCGTGCCTCTTCTCGTCCTCCGATTCCCCCTCTCCCCACCCAAACCGTGCCAAAACCATCCACACCCCTTCGCTGCCGCATGGCCACGCCGCCTTCCCCTTCGTCCGCTCAGACCCTGACGCCACACCCCCTCCCCTCCAGCGAACCCCCAGCCATCTCCTTCTTCCTCCTCCTCCTCCTCCTCAAAACAGCCAAGAACCCTAGAACCGCGAATCATCCACCACCATGACCCAATGCCTGAGACGTCGCGCCAGCCACCATCTCCAGCATCGCGCGAGCAGCAAGCCCCTCCCTCCCTCTTTTAAAACGCAGTAAGTTTTCTTTTATTTATTTTTATTTAATTAAATCTTTTAGCTTCTATATTTTTAGTTTTAAACAAAATCAGTTTTTTTATATATAGGAAAACAGAAATAATTAGATTTTTATTGAAATAAAGATTTGTTTTCGATAGAAAAAACATGATTTTTGTAAATATGGAAGTAATAGAAAAATATGATTTTAGTGGAGGAAAAATATAATTTTTATTACGTAAAAATATATTTTTAGAAAGGTAGAAATAAGATTTTTTTTTTAAGGTAAAGAATAGATTTTTATCGTATGAACTGAATCATAAAGATATGAATTTTATTTTGAAGTTAGCGAAGTAAAAAATACGATTTTTATCATCTTGAAGGAAAGAATAAAAATATGATTTTCATATTATAGAAAGAATAAAAATATGATTTTTATATTATAGAATAAAATTATGATTTTTATATTATAGAAAGAATAAAAATATGATTTTTTGTATTGGTAGAGTATTAAAAATATGATTTTTAAAATATAGAACATCATATTAAAAGTGTGATTTTTAATGTGAACAACGGGAAAAGATAGCGAGAGTGACGATGGAAATCAAAATGGAATCCATACCATTCAGAAATAGATAATGGAGGAGTGGAACCCAAAGGTGAGAACTCCTCATTTTTATTTTTATTTCTAGTTGAAATATATACTAGGATGTAGACGGTACTTAGCAGCACCCGGCACCCGTTGTCCACAGACCATGGATGACTTGTTTGTTTAATTGGTGTGTTGTGAAAGTTGATTGTGCAATGTGGAATGGAATAAAATATTTTATAGTTAAAAATATAATTTTTAATGTGTATATAAAATAAATATTTATAAACGAATTGGACGATTTGTTTATATACACCCATTTGACTGATATTGACTGGGACGATAAATTTTACACATCGCCCAACTGGACAAATAAAAATCTGTGTTTGTTGACTGAAACCCCACACGGGTATTGGGATGATATTTGACGTACACTAATCCCGATTGTTTAGTTGTATGTCAATCGTTGGGTTGACAGACTGTGTAACGTTAATTATTTATATTTAATGCTTATGAAGTTGTGTGATGCACTTTGGATGATGGTTGATTATTTATAATTGCTATTATATAAATGTGTTGTATAGAATCCATATAAATAACATTATATGGAAATTGATTGGGCCTCATTCCAATTTGGAAAATAAGGAATATTATAAATGAATATTCATGTGTTGAATAAAATAAATATTCACGTGTTGAATAAAATATAAATTCATGTGTTGAATAGAATAAAAATTCATTTCTTGAATACAATAAATATTCATGTATTGAATAAAATAAAAATTCATGTGTTGAATAGAATAAAAATTCATATGTTGAATAGAATAAAAATTCCTATGTTGAATAGAATATATACTCATGTGTTGAGAAAATTCATGTGTTGAATAAAATATATACTCATGTGTTGAGAAAGTTCATGTGTTGAATAAAATATATATTCATGTGTTGAATAAAAGAAAATTCATATGTTGAAGAAAATATTCATTTGTTGAATAGAATAACGAAAGTTATTGAAATATATAAAGCCGTATTGGTTAGATTGACGCCATTTTGACGTGAATGATTTTATTCATTTTTCTAATGAATATTGAAAAGGAACTGATTTCAAAATATAATGTTTTGAAAATATTATCATTTATATATCGATGATATGGAATATTCAATTTTGATTTAGAATTGAATATGAAGTTGATATCGTTTTGAAATCGAATTTAAAACGATTTATAAAATACGTTTTAAAAGAAAATCGATGAAATATATATATATATATATATTATATATAATGGCCTGAATAGAACGCGCCGCGCTGGGCAGTTCGCAAATTTCGACCATTGACTTCGAATTGATGTTCAGGAGATCCGACCGTCGGATTCTCCTAAATCCAGAACTGTTGGGTTCGTATCGAAAAGAGCTTTCCAACGAATATTAGATATTTGAAATCTAACGGTCGGATTTGGAATTATGTCCAAATCAAATTTGGAAAGGTCGCTGTAAGTGCAGTTCGATGGCCGTTGATGGAAATCGACTGTACGGGCCTTGATAAAATTATTAAAAATAGTAATAATTTGTGTAAAATCATAAGAAATGATTTGGAAAGAATTGGGATGAAAAATTCCATATTTGAAAGGATAAAAATAGATTTTTATCGAAATGAACTAGTTTTGAACTAGAATTATAATCCATTTATTTTTGAAATAAATAAATTGGATTTGAAAGGGTTTTAAAAGTAACCAAAATTTCCAAAAATTGAATTCGAATGGATTTGAATCAAAATTGTCTTTGGAATATTTCGTTGTCGGATTTCGTGATTATACAGATATTGTTATGGAAATTTGAAAGATATATTTATGTCATTATTTCCAATATGATATTTGTTGGTCGTAGAATTTGATATTGAATATAAGCCGATACATTTTCTATTCAGAGCCTTGTATTTAATATCAAATGGGTTTTGGGTTTGTCGTGAATGGTGTCTTCACTAACACTGTTCTTAAACCCAGTTGAGAAAAGGATTAAATCTTTTTATTTAGATTTAATGAAGTGTACCAATTAAATGGTATTTATTTGGAATTGAATTGATTTTTGGGTTTATTATGAACGATTTTTTTAAATAACACTTGTTCTCTAACCCGATAATTAATGGAATGTGATTTGGGTTTACCGTGAACTGTGTTTTAATGACATTTGTTCTTTAATCCGATTTACAGTGAAATGTGATTTGGAATTTATAAATCTTTTGTTAAGATTTAAAGGAGATTTTTCAAAGTAAAGTTTTCCAATTTAATAAAATAAATTTGAATTGAATGGAATTCGATTTGGTAATAATCGAAGTGAATTTCTGTGGAGGAAGACAACTAATATATCTGGGATTTAAAAGG